>PVHP010013677.1:0-40544 GCA_004024765.1 Zapus hudsonius
GGAGGGAGGGAGGGAGGGAGGGAGGAAGGAAGGAAGGAAGGAAGGAAGGAAGGAAGGAAGGAAGGAAGGAAGGAAGGAAGGAAGGAAGGAAGGAAGGAAGGAAGGAAAGAAACAAAGAAAGAAAGAAAGAGAGAGGGAGGGAGGGAGGAAGGAAGGAAGGAAGGAAAGAAAGAAAAAGAAAGAAAGAAGAAAGAAAGAAAGAAAGAAAGAAAGAAAGAAAGAAAGAAAGAAAGAAAGAAAGAAAGAAAGAAAGAAAGAAAGAAAGAGAAAAGAACGTGGATGTGTCCAAGAGTTCTGCCCCTTTCCTTCCTATGGTATCAAGTGCTTCATATTATCTCTGACTCTGCCAACAGCATTCAATGGGAGGTATTACTATGTATTTATTGTAGGTGGAAACAGACGCAAATGACGCTGTGCCTCACCTGGAGCCCTAAGATTCATACCCAGGTCTGCTTAATTCTAGAACCCATGTTCTGTCCACCACACTGCTCCTCTCTGGGGACAGTGGTATACCATATCAAAACCAGAAGTCAAGAGAATTCAGGGCACTCTTGTGGCCCTCTTTCTACAGGAATACCCATGGTCCTCCTGCAGACCTGGTGTCCGCTCACTCCTCATGCTTCTCTCCTCAGCCTGGAGAGGAGTTCTGCAGAAGTTCCTGCAGGTACTCTTGTCCCTCACACAGCTGGGATCATGGGGACAAGGTTACTACCTCCCAAGTCAGGCCTACAGTCCCAAAGACTACAGCAGGGAGGCAAGGACACAGAGCACTGGCCTGTCTGTGAATATTCAGTCTTGAAACTCAACCTTAAACCACTATCAACTTGTAGAAAATGATGTCCTTATCCTGTGCCTCCATTTCTCCTATCTTTAAAGGGATTGAATCTGATGAGCAGAACCCAGGATTTCTTGGAGGGCACTCTTGCATCTATGACAGGAGGAAGACAGGTCATGGCCTCGTTCAAGCCTCGTTTCATTGAAGCTTCCTAATAATTTCATTTGGACAAAAGAGATTCACTTCCAGAAACAATCTTGAGTGATTTGATTAAGTAATCCAGAAAGCCCAATCCAGGTCTGAGCCCCTAGATTTCACGTCCTACCTCAAAAACTGATATATCTGAAAATGAATTGAAGGCTTGGTTGGCCAGTTGCTTTCATTCAATCCTTGACATTTGTTAACATGCAGGTTCCTTAGCTGCCTGGAGGAGAGGGGATGAGTGATGGCAGGTAGAGCAAACATCCACTAGCCATGCCCTGGGCTTCTCCCTGCCCACATACTAGACTGTCCTGACTTCTTTAACACAAGTTGGAAAAAAACAAACAAGGGCAGAGGCGCAATGTATTACGTCTTGGCCTAGATAGGCCCATGCTCTATGGAGGAGACTATCGTATCATTTCATGGAATATGTCTGGGCCCAAAATATGACTCCAGGGATCAAGATTCCATTTCTCAAAGAAAGTAACAAGGACTTGAAATGCAAACAAAGATACTGGCAAGAATAAACAGACTGAGAGGCTCTCAGATTGCATCGACTCATCAACAAGGAATAGAAGTTCAGGAATCTGGAGAAGCATTAAGTGAGAACACAGGCACAAAGCTATCACTTGTGATAAGCAGAGAGGATGGAAGGGAACATGAGTACAGCCATCTCCTGCTCAGTACATAACAGGTAATCAGCAGCACAAGTCTCTGTTTGGGAAATGACATTTTCCAAAGACAACCCCATAAAACACAGCCATCTAATGCAGAGATTTTTTTTAAATATAAATTTATTGTCCATAATGAGTTACATTAATTAGTGGGCAAACCATGAGTTGTTATCCCAAATTCCCCACTTCCCTCCTCCCCCTCCCTGATCAGTTGGATATCCTCCTCCGTGGGCTGTCTGGATTAGTCCTTGTGGCAAGAGATCCTGGATATCCTAGTACTCAGACTGGTCTTATGGTCTCTTCATTGGGGTAACACTTGGTGTCATTGAGGGCTGGGTCACAAGTGCATAAATGCAGTTTCTTTTATTCTAATATTCTTATTTATTGATATTCAAGCAGAGAGAGACATAAAAGAGACAGAGATAATGGGTGTGCCAGGGCCTCCAGCCACTGCAGGCGAATTCCAGATACATGCCCATACACACTTAGTGCATCTGGCTTTATGAGGATACTGGGGAATCGACCTGGGTGGCTAGGCTTTGCAGACAAATACCTTAACTGCTGAGCCATCTCTCCAGCCCATAAATGCAGTTTCTATCGTGTCTGGCAGGAATACTCATTCTGGAAACCCTGAGTCACTTATAAGAAGTCCAACTCTCCTGGAGCCACGGTGCTGGGAGGAATCTGGGGGCACATGTGGGGAGGTGGCATGCAGGGGACCTCAGCCAGCAGCCAGTGCAAGCGCTGCATGGACAAGTAGAAACGCCTGCTCGCCAGCTCTCTGCTCTTCCCAGGTAAAGCCACAGGTTACAGAATAGAGAAGCTTTCTCTTCTGGGCTCTGTCCAAATTCTCGACCCATCAAATCTGGGAGCATAAAAAGTTTTGAGTTGGTTTTTTATACATGAGTGGAAATTGGGACGTTCTAACTCCAGGTATTTAAAAACTGACCTTTAAAAATTGAAATTATAATTGAAGAATGTCTTTACTAAATGTCTCTGCCCAAGTAATCAAGTTTTCTGCTTATAAGGGGCTCTACTAATTTATAGCTGCATTTTCTGCTAACTTCTAGAAACAGAATTCTCATAGTTCACTTTTAGTGTACAAATATGCCACCTGTTTTTATGAGTGAGTTTTGTACTTTGTAGCAGGTTTCGGTGGATTCTTCATGGTTTTCTCTCTGTGTGTAAGAGCACATCAGGGCAGTGCCAGCATGAGACTTGAGTCCAATCCCCAGCACCGTACAAGAAGCAGAGCATGTTTGTAAGCTTAGCGTTGAGGAAGACAGACAGAAGATTCAATGGGCCTCTGCTCAACCAGCCTAACTGAGAACCAGAGAGCTCCAGGGCCAGTGAGAGACTCTGCCTCGGGGAAACAAGGCAAAAATCAAGATAGAGGAAGATGCCAGACAGCTTCTTCTGTCCTCTGCACATGTGCACACAGAACACACACATCTGCACTAATATGTGGATGCATCATGCATGTGCACACACACACACACACCAAAATAATTATTAGCATATATGAACAAATAGCCACAGCCTTAAAAAAGAAAGTCTGTCATTTTCAACACTACGGAAAGAAGTCGAGGACATAATGCTAGTGACATATGACAGACACGGAAAGACAAACGCTGTATGTCCTCACTTACATGTGCAATGAAAGCAACCTAACTCACAGGTGGAGAGACTGGCATAATGGCTCCCGAGGCTGGAGGCTGAGAGAAATAGACAGAAGATGAGGAATATGAAATCTCAAGCTGGAGGAACAACAGTATCTTTCATTTCTGTTACACAGCAAGACGGCAAGTCAATAACAAAATATAAGATTAAAAAGTGCAAAGAGGGCTGGAGAGATGGCTCAGCAGTTAAGTCGCTTGTGTGCAGAGCCTAACAACCTGAGTTCAATTCCCCACGACCCACATAAAGCCAGATGCACACAGTGCCATGTATCTGGAGTCCATTTGCAGTGGCTGGCAACCCCGGGCAGGCCCATTCTCTCTGTCTCTCTTCTATCTCTCTGTTTCCAAATAAATAAATAAATAAAATTTTAAAAATAAAAAATGCTAAAAGAGTAAATATCAAATATTCTCACCCGAAAAAAAAAGTTAAGTATTTGAAATGAGTATATTTACTAACTTGATTTAATTATTCCACACCATGTTCACAAACCATAATATCACTTTGCACCCCCAAAATTTAAAGAATTATAGATTGAAAGTGTAAAATTAAAAATAAATTGTTAAATAACTAAAATGTTATGTCTTTGAAAACACATGGTTTTCGGGAGCTATGCAAAGAAATGAATTCCTAAAGAATACCTGACTCTCTTTCTCCTAACTCCAAGATATTTCTTTCATGGAGCCCCGCACCTTGGCCTCAGGCTTCAGGTTTACATGAGAGGAAGCCTTCACCTTGGTGGTTGGTTTATAAATCAGAGATGCCTGGGTTCCAGCTCCCAGTGCCTTCGGGGTCTGCAGAGCTGTTGATTAACTGAAAGGAACATTCTAGTGTGCCCAAACTTCTGGTGGGCCCCACTTCTCTCCCCTCTAGAGATCAGTGAGAAGGCACAGGAGAGACAGGAAGGGGACCCGAGCCAGGCCAGTATCTGGCCACCTGGTCCAGGTCTGCCATGCTACTGGGCATTTCCCTAGGTCTCTATTTCATCGTCCCATAGAAAAATAAATAGGTTTTCTTGAGAAAAAAAATTGCATGATATTTTAAAATCACCTTCCAAAGTTCCTGTTGTCCCATACTACTTAAATTATCTTTTTCTTTCCTCGGTCTACATCTATTGAAAAAAATAGCTTCCCAGAGGTGGGTTGTTGCTGAACAGATAAGCATACAGCCTCTTCTCAGACAAAGGCACCTGTCTGCCTTCCTCTTTCCCTTGGTGAGACATGAGCTGCTGGTTGTATTTGTTTTGTAAAATTACATATTAGTTCTGGGCTCCATCCTCTTAGCAAGCAGCTAGCAAGAGATTAATAGTGACAATTACAAAATGCCTGTTACTGAAAATAAAACATTCACTGTTAAATGAAATGTAAAATAACCTCTTTACACCAATTCTGAACCGTTCTCACACGGTTTAAAATCCACGTGGAATTAGCCAGGCTCTTTGCTGAAGTAAAGCTGAGGCCTCCCCCCAGCACTGAGACCCGTGGCAAGATGTGGAGCCCGAAGGAATCGAGCGAGCACACAGCAATGCCTAAATAGGAGAAATGTCAAGTGAAAACAACCAATGAGAAAACAGAGACAGAGAAAGAAAAAATACTTTGTTTTGGTTTTAATGGTCAAAGAATGCAAAAAAAACTGTTAATAAGTACCAAAGCAGAGCTTAGAATTTCACATCCATGTTTTTTTAAATAGGTGAAAGAAACGTTATTTTAAAATTTATTTATTTCTTTGAAAGCAGAGAGAGAGAGAGAGTGGGCATAGTAAGGTCTCTAGCCACTGCAAACAAACTCCAGATGCAGAGGTCACTTTGTGCATTAAGTGGGTGCTGGGGAATTGAACCCAGGGCCATTAGGCTCTGCAGGCAACTGCCTTAACCACTGAGCAATCCCTCCAGTGTTTTATAATAAACTAAGTTATGGCGGTGGATGTTCTGGAAGTCGAGGTTAAGATGGTTATGGATACCACGTGTACTAATGACTTCTCTCATTGCTCTGAAAACTTCCTAACAACGGCTACTGGAAAGAAGGAAGGGAGGAAGGCAGGCAGGCAGGCAGGCAGGCAGCAGGAAGGGTGGGCTTATGTGGGTCACAGTCCTTAATGGTAGGGAAAGTATGGCCGCTGGTCACGTTGCATCAAAGAAGCAGAGTAATGCCAGTGCTCAGGTCTATTCTCCTCTTGATGTCATCTGGGACCCCAGCCCATAGGGTGGTGCCAACATTCAGGGCGGGCCTTCTCAGCTCTGTTGAAACCTTTCTGGAAACGCCCTTATAAACACCCAGAGATGTGTTTCCATGGTGATTCTGAGTCTCATCAAGTTGATGAGATGTAAGAAATGGGTACAAAAATATAGCGGGAGTTATAACTGTAATTGTAGTGTCAGCCAACACATCCATCATATGTGACACTTTTTCTACATCACTTCCTAAAGACTTACTGTGAAGGATTGTTTTTGCAAAGAGACAGCCTTCAGTGGTTTTTTTTTAATTTTATTAGTCTAAGTTTTCATGGTGCAAAATTAAATTAATTTATCTATAAAGGTACTTGGTGAAAAATCCACCCCCCCATCCTACATACAACGTGCTCAGTCCCCCAGGGTCCTCAGTGGTATCAATGCCTTGTGCCTCCTTCTAAATATTTTTCATCAATTCTTTTAGAATCGTTTCACAGTTACAGAAAAAAATGCAAAGTTAATAGAATCCTATACTATATAGCCCATACTCAGTTTCCCTTATTATTAACATCTTACATTGGTATGAGAAATTTATCACCATGAATGAACCAATAAAAATGCATTATTGACTAAATTACTTTCTGATTTCCTCAGCTTTTGAACCCAATATCCTTTTATTCAGCTCCATAACCTTCTCCTGGACACCATATTAGATTAATTTGTCTTCTCTCTCTCTAGGCTCCCATTGGCTGAGCTAATTTGGACTTTTTATGACCTTGATGGTTCAGGTGTTTTCCACAGTTTCAATTCGTGTAATGTCTGTCAAGATTACACCAGAGTTGTGAGTCTGGGGGAGGAAGACCACAGAGGTCAAGTGGAATCTTCATTACAGCAGACCACGACCGCCTCTAGGGCCCCAAGGCTGATGTGAATCTGGGTGTCAGCTCACTGGGCTGAAGCAGTGCTTATCAGGATGTCCCCTCCTCTCTTTGGAAGGCGTCTCCATCTGCACCCCATACGTAAGGAGAAACTGCCATGGATTACAGAGCATGTGACTGTAGGATTTGCCTTCTATGTTCCCCAGGCACTTATTTATTACCCAAAGGTCCATAGAGAGCTGTGGACTCATGGGTTATCATTTTTATTCTCTGGTGATTATTTTGTGTTTCAAACTGCCCGAACTTCAGCCCTGGGTGGTTGTCACCTGCCTCCTCTGACACATCCATCCATTGTGTGTGTGTGTTTTATTTTAATTGTCATTTGATTTTGTCCTGAGCATGTCCTTACTTTCTGATGCTACATGCATAAGGGTCACTTTTTTTCATAGTTCCTGATCCAGGCTACACATCACTTCTCTATGGAAACCTGGTTCTTTTTCTTAAAGAATGACGTCAGAGGGCTGGAGAGATGGCTCAGTGGTTAAGGCACTTGCCTCCAGTGCCTAAGTCCCTGGGTTCAATTCCCCAGTACCCACATAAGCCAGACCCACAAGGTGGTAGCCTTGGTGTTCTCTCTCTCTCTCTCTCTCTCTCTCTCTCTCTCTCTCTCTCTCTCTCTCTCTCTCTCTCTCTCATCTCTCTGCTTGAAAATGAATAAATAAAATATTAAAAAATAAAACCATGTGTATCTTAACTCCTCTGGGGAGGGTTCCAGCAGGAAGGAGGTTGGAGGTGAGAGGAAAAACAAAAACAAAATTAATTTGAAAAGCACCAAAACAAAACCCAATTCTTTGTATACTATTAAAAATAATTTTAAAAGGAACTGTCGAGCTCTCTGTAGGCTTCTGCACTCTCTCGGGTTCCCACCAGCTTGGACACGAGCTAATGTGCCTGCTAACACGTGCCAGCAGCTGCTCTGAGGGTGCTTCTGACGCCTTCCGGGCCTGTGTGGCAGCCCATCATCTTAACTTGCATCTTCCGTGTGGTCCTCCTCTTTAGGAAAGTTGTGGCAGAGCTTTGCTGGAGGACGGGTGTCACTTGAGGTTTTATAGTCCAGTTCCTCTTGCTGCCCTCGCTTGCTCTGGATACTTTATTCCTGCTGGTGTGAAGACGTGGTACCAGCTCCCTTCTCCTGCCACAAGGAAACCAACTTCCCCTCAAAACCGTCTGGCAAAGCAAACCCTTTCCTTCCATAAACTCTTCTGGGTGGGTGTCTGATTTCAGCACCAAGAAAGTAGCTGCTGTAATTCATATGATATTTTCCATTTATCATATGATAAATTCCTTAGTAAAGTTTCTATTTGTATCATTTGTCCATTTGGATTGCTC
Organism: Zapus hudsonius; assembly: GCA_004024765.1. Classification (NCBI taxonomy): domain Eukaryota; kingdom Metazoa; phylum Chordata; class Mammalia; order Rodentia; family Dipodidae; genus Zapus; species Zapus hudsonius. The sequence continues at coordinate 7,762 of PVHP010013677.1, forward strand.
ATGATTAGATTATAAATGATTTTTAATATTTTATTTATTCATTTTCAAGCAAAGAGAAAGAGAGATTGAGAGAGAACACGAGTGCCACCACCTTGTGGGCCTGGCATATGTGGGTCCTGGGGAATTGAACCCGGGGCCTTAGGCACTGGAGGCAAGTGCCTTAACCACTGAGCCATCTCACCAGCCCGTATAAATGATTTTTGTATATATGTTTGACACAAAGTATTGCCAGATATGTTTATTATCTCTCCAGTCTAACTTGATTTTTCATTGTTGTAATAGTGTCTCTTTGTTGTTGTTGTTGTTGTTGTTCAAAGTAGTGATGTCTTTTGAAAAGCAAAGGTTTTAATTTTAACAATCTAACATCATTTGTCATTGATCATGTTCTCAATTTGCATATAAAAACTTGTCAGCTAACCCAAAGGCGTGCCCATTTCCTGTTTTCTTTTAGGAGCTTCATAGATGTGCATTTTACATTGCATTGTTTGGTCTGTTTTTAGCTACTTTCCATGTAAAGTGTAAGGTCTGTGTCGAAACCCATTGTTACATGCAAACATCCAATTCTCCTGCATCATTTGCTAAAAAGGCTTCCCTTTCAGCCAAAGGTTTTACGCTTCGAGAGCAAGTATGAATGTGTCACTCATACCACATCCTGGACACTCACGAGAGTGGATCATTTTCACTAAGTGAAAAGAAAAAGCGTGAAACAGCAATTTTCACTTAGCGTAACGTGAGTTCTTTCTTGTACACTGAGACTCTCTTCTTCATTCTTCTCACTGCAATATAATACGTATTCTCGCACTCAAATTCACTCCTTTAGAGCACAGATCTAGATTACAGATAAAGGTCAAAGCTAAGCTTACATACTCTGACAGCACAATTGAAGCCCATATGGGAGTAATAGCATTAGGTATTAGGCAAGTGGCAGGCATTACATCATACAAAGACACTCGCCTCTCTTCAAGAAATCTGTATGCCACTTGGCAAGGTAAAGTAAAAATTTATGGAAAAACAGATAATGTAAGCTGGGATGTTAGTGATAAGGGGAAATCCACTCTAGAAGGGCGGCATGGGGAAGTTTCAGAGGGAGACTGGATGGGAAGGGTTGCAGTAGAAGAATAGATCTGAGTGGAATGGATGGAGAAGGTGTGTCGGGGCCTGAGGCACTGCCCCACTGTGGACCCTGAGCTCTGCGAAAATCTAGCAATGCTATGTGCTTCCCAAAACACGCCATTGCAGCTAATCACAGTTCCAGTAAGAGGCCACTGTGACCACCGACGGCAACAGGGTTTGGAAAACTTACTATTGTGCAAAGTGAAACGTGCAGCCGCCTCCTTGATCTTAGCATATAAGCTCGCCTGTTGCCTGCCGTAAACAGACCTGGATCAGACTCCTGTCTTGGTCTCATCTCTCGCTCCCGTTCTTTCCCACTCATCCCCCTCGTGACCTTCATCGACTAGGCCCACAGGTTGGGTCAAAGGTGTTTCAGGAGGGAAAAAGTAAAGGGAACCAGCAACTCCGCTCCTGAGCATATGCCCCAAGGACTCGGGACTCTCTGACAAAAACACGTGCCCTTCCATGCTTACTGCTGCTCTGTTCCCAAGAGCTGGGAGCTGGAACCAGCCTAGATCCCCACCAACAGATGAGTAGAGAATGAAGATGTGGTACATATACACAGTGGAATTTTACTCAGCTGTAAAGAAAAAACAAATCATGAAACTTGCAGGAAAATGAATGGATGTGGAAAGAATGACATTAAACAAAATGACAAAAACTCAGAAAGCCTAAAATAATATGTCTCTGATATGCAGATCCTACTTGGTAATATCCACATGTATGTATATAAAGGGGGAAATTGTGGGTAAAACCTCGAAGTCTAGAATGGTGACCAAGAGCAGTATGAAGAGATACCAAGGAAGGTGGTGGGGGAAGGTGGAAGAACAGGAGACCTGTGGAGAGATGGGGGAGGCTACAGACGGAGGAGAGGGATTGAGGGAATGTAAAAACACTAAACCTTGGTGATTTAACTGGGATGGTTTATACTGAATGGCCACCTAACCAAGAATCACTCTAAGAGGTTTCCTTAGGTAGGCTAATTGAGGGGGGAATACCTACATTAATTGTGGGCAGAGTCGTAAAGTATGGAAATAATAGAAGAAGGCTGGCTGAGCCCTCTGCTTCCTGCTGTGGACAGAATGCAAACACCTGCCTCAAGCTCCTGCTGCCATGGCTTCCCAGGGTGACAGGCTGCACTAAGCCCTTCCTCCCTTAACCTGATTTTGTCTGGTGCTTGGTCCTAGCAACAAGAAGGATATATGCATACATTCATGCATACATACCTACAGACAGACATGCATGCATACATACACACATACATGCATACACATATATGCATACATATATACATACATGCATGCACATATATACATATATACACACATACATACACACGCATGCATGCACACACACATAGAGGGAAAGCACACTTGTGTGCTGAGGCTGCAGGCTGCTGTCACTTAGGATCAGCTCTGAGGATGAGAACAAACAGAACACAGGAGCTGAGGAGCAGCCATGATGGCCCATGAGGCTCCCGTGCTAGCCCTGAGCTCTGGCACGGGTCCCTACCAAGTCTCATAGTGCTCAAACCATCTTCCGCCACGAAGGATGGATGCATTGTGTCCACAAGCATAAAACATTCCACAATGGTCTCGCCCAAGTTTCTGACATGAATTGTTAACTGGAGCCCTTTCTTCTTTTCTCAGAAAATGTATATATCAAGTCGGTGGCTCTATCTGGACTCTAGTCTGTCAGGATACTTTTTTATATAGTCAGGAGAAAATTTATAGTTCCAGCCTAGATCTTTTTTCTGAGCTTGTATATATACTTATATAACCAACTGTCTACTCGGCAACTCAACTTGACCCCTCAAATTCAGTAAAGCAAGCACATAACTTCTCATAGTTCTCCCCAAACCTGGTACCCACCCTCAAGAGCCTGTGCCAAAGGGAAAGCTGAAACTAAACATCACCTCGAAAGCCTTCTTCTTCCCTCAGCTGGTGTGTAAACCACTGCCAAGGTGCATGGCTTCTGCTCCCAGGCATCTACGTTGTCCAGCAACTCAGCTCTGTTCTGGTCCTTTCCTTGGACACTGCACTGGTCAGCCTCTTAGCTGGCATTGTTCATTCTACTCCAGCCCCTTCTAACCTACCCTACGGCCACAGTCGTATGGAAATAAAAATTCCAAAGTTTTACCCTTCCTGCCACCCTCACTCCCAAGCTCAAAGACCTGTCACTGACTTCTCATAGCTGATAAGCTTAGTTGGAATTCTCCAACAAGAACAGAGGACCCTGGCATCTGCCCACCCTTACATCATGGTCTCCACCTTGTCCACCACACACCAACCTTCTCTCAAGTCTTCGAGCACGTCAGGCTCCGTCCACCACCCCCTACCCTGCTATCGGGAACAATCCTGTCCCTTCTCTTTTTTCAGGTTTTTTATTAGTATACACGGGGTTTCATATTAACTTTGTTTTTGTTGATCCTCTTTCTTCCTTACTCTGCCTCACCCTCCCCTGCTGGTCCCCTTCCTCGCTCACTGTCCTCCTTCTGCATTTCTGTCACATGCATTCAATTGTCCTCTTCCTCCTTCTCATCCTCTTCCCTTTTCCACAGCCCCCCCTTAGGTCATCTTTTCCCTCTTATATGTTGTTTTCACGGCATATGCCACATGCACACACATATACACACATCTATAAAATTAAAATCCGGACTCTGATTATGAGAAAATAATGTGGTATTTATCTTTCTGAGTCTGGGCCCTTCATAAAAAATAAGAATTTCTAGTTCCATCCATTTTCTTATGAATGGCAAGATTTCACTTCTCTTTCTGCCTGAATAAAATTTCATTGCATCTATGCCCCACATTTTCTCTATCCATTTAGCTGGCGATGGACATCTAGGCTGGTTCCATTTCCTGATTATTGTGAATAGAGCAGCAATAAACATGGACGTATGCATATCTCTATGGTAGGACTTAGGCTCCTTAAGCCCTTTGGGTCCTGCGTAAATCCTAGGAGTGGTGTAGCTCTTGCTCCCCTTTAACTACTTACCTTCTTCTCACGCTTCACCCCACACTTTCAACCTAGCACCCAGGGGCACATTGCTGCTGTTTACTCCCACTGCTTTCGAGGTCTTTTCCTTCTCTGCTCCTCACACTGATGTCGGCTCCATGAGCACACGCCCTGTCTCTGCCCATCACCGTATCACTGCATCCTAGCATGGAGTCTAGCATTCTGAGAGACTTGGGACTTCTAGAACAAACACACAACCAGCATAGAAGATGTCCTGTTCTCAGTACCAACTCCACATGCCACATGGAGAGCTGACTGGAACTCACCAAAAGGTCAGAACAGAGACGCTGAGAATCACTCTTCCAGAAAATAACCGTCCCTCATCAAGGAGGCAGTTCGGTGAAAAGTCCCATCTTAGTTCTGGTAACATGCATAATAATCACTAGCATTTCTCGAATCTTCCCACAGACCAGCTTGAGAAGTACCTAACAGACTATACCTCAGTGCGCTCTATGGAGGCGGGGAGTTCATTATCTTTATTTAACTAGATGAAAGGAAATCAGAAAGGAGTTAAATGGCTTGACCACAGAGACACGACCAGAACAGTGGTGCCTACACCAGACGCTCTTGGATGAGGGAAGCAGGAGAATCCATCAGAGTCCTCCTGGGCAGAGAGCTCCAAGGGGTGTGGGGTCAGAAGGAAACACGCCCACACATTCAGCTGAGCCATGGCCCAGCCCTCCTCTGTCCAAGGTGCTGAAAGGTCCATTAAGCTGGAAGCCAAGGGCAGTCACCTTGGGTCACAGAATCTCGGGACCCTCCCCAACCCTAACACTGATTCAGTTAGGAAGGCAGCTTTCAATAAAATATAGTGAGGAATTCTTCATTGTAAAGTTATTATAGCAGACATGCTGTAAGAACTCAATAAATGTCAGCAGCAGTTATTATCATTATTTAAATGATGATTTTACTGAATCACTTCTTTGATGAGAAACCTTTATTTTCTATAATGATCCTCAGTTTCAATGTCAAAGCAGCTTGATGGATCACAATCATCTGTGAGAGTTGCCATATGTAATTTATTACTCCTAATAAAAGCCAGGGGTTTGCTAATGTATTCATTCATTCCAAAAATATTTACCAAGGCTCCCCAATCTGTCAGTTCCTAAGCTAGTCTCCAGAGGTACCACGATAAGGAAAAACACATAAGGTCCATGTGTTCACTGAGCTACAATCCAGTGGGAGAGACAGATGTTAATGAAATAATCATAATAAGTGTAAAACTGGAAGTAGCTAAGTACTTTGAAGGAGAGGCACGTGGCTCTGTGGGGGAAAAAGAATAGTTTAAGTCACACAGTGAGGAGGGAACTCATCCTGATGCTGCGCCCTGGAAGAAATCTCTCCAGAATGTGTAGGGCCAGAGAGTCGGTATGGAGGGGGAACCTTCAAGTAGAAATATTTGTTCCTACTAAGCCTGCCAAACAGGTAAGGAGCTCTGTGGTAAGTCTCCCAGGGTGCCATTAAGAAGACGTAAGATGGGTTCCCACCTGGCCACGGGCAACTAGCAAACCTCCTCCACTATTATGTCACCGCTAAGGACAAACATTCACACCATGGAGAGTAAGGCCCCTGTCCCCTCCTCAGGAGAAGACACCAAGGTCAGGTGCATTCATATAAAATCGGTTTGCTCAGAATTACCGTGCATAAGTGACAATCTGCCCAAAATAGATTTATGTAAAAGCAAATTGGATGAAAGCCTAATGGGCTTCCAGTTGCACATGAGTCGTTAGGAATTTCAGAAACATTAAATACAGCAGGCAGCTATGCTCAGCACTGTGGGAAATGTGTGACCCAGGCTGACCTCAAACTCCCGATCCTCCTGCCTCTGCCTCTTCAGCAATTTCCTACCAGCATGCAACACCAGAGCTGGCACACATTCCATATTTGATGCAAGTAATACTATTAGGGGGAATTACTATTAATTCAACTGGCTGCTAGGTGAATTGATTTTAAAATAATTATCTTGGGAGAGCGTGGCACACCCAAAGCTGTGATCAGATTGCCAGCTTCCTGATACAATAGTCAAAGCCTTGGGGAGCTGGTGTGCCTGGAGTTCTCCAGCCTTCCCAAAGAACTGGTGGGCTTCTAGGTCAGCCCACTTGAGGGACAGTTAGGAGAAATAGACAGTCAGGACCATAAAGGAACTGGAGTCAGGTCACGGAGTCAAACAACACAGAAGGAAGCATGAGCTCATGGCTCTGTTCCCCTCCTCACACTGTCCTAGGAGACCCGTCAACAGACCCCTGACTCAGCTCAAGGGAACCAATCAAGTCTGTGAACCCGCTGAAGTACCAAAAAAGGACAGGTTAATAAAGGGGAGGAGATAGGCCCAGAACCTCATAAAAGCCATAAGCCTGAGCCCACATTGTGGACTCTCAGCTCTGAGGCTCTTCCTAAGCCCACACTGTGGTTGGCCATGTCAACCACAGCTTCTGTTTTCTCTTAAAGTTCTCCTTTGCTGTAGCAATGTTTCTGTCCTCCCAATCTTTATGGGCTGAAAGGAAGAGCCTTGGATCTCCTGGCTTCTGCACATTCATTCTATACCGTGTGTCCTCTGCCTCCATCACAGCTGCCAGGGCTGGAGAGGCTTCTGTTGCTGTGAGGCGGCCTTTGTGTGTTCCCCATCAACTCAGACCGTCCAGGCAGCTAGGAGGCAGAGTGAATGCAGTGTATTTGCCAAGTGCTCCTGGAACTTCACAGTGCACACGAGTCATTGCATTAGGATTCGGGCTCAAAGAAGGGACAACTTCCAATATTCTAGAGCAAAATAAATGTCATAGTCACTAATTAATTAACTAGCTAGCTAGCAGAGAGGATTTTGAGTGTTCCCAATACAAATAAATATATGAGGACAGATATGCCAATACCCAGATCTGAACAGCACAGGCTGCACACGTGTACTGCAATATGGTGCTAAACCCGTGATGTGTATCATAGCTCTATGTCATACAATATGGCCACTGCACACTGATTCAGTAGGTTTGGTTTCGGGCCTAAGCCTTTGCTTCACTGTAAAGTCTAGGTGATGGTATTTCTTCTTTCTAGTGGCCACGTCCTCAGTAGCAAGGTCTTATGAGTGGGCTGCATGCGCAATGGGTGGGGTGGGCTGGAGTGGAATTCAATAGCCACTTGAAGGTCTTCTCTGATCTTTGGTCTAAGGATGCAAGAAGATGTGTCAGAAATGTGCTCCTAAGTTCTCGGAGTTTGAAACTATGACTAATTCTTTCTCTGCAACCTGGAAGAATTTGCTAGGCAATGATCTTCAAATGCTAAGAAAGTCATCGCACAACACCAAGAGACCCTGCAAGATCCAGAATGGCAACCTGCCCCCAGATGCTAGCATATGCACTGCTGGAAGGCACTACATAAGTGGCCAGTGGAAACTGGTCAACAGTATTTGCAGAAAGCTGAGACCACTGATATACAATGCAGACTGTTGCCATGAAAAGGCTGAACACACTGCCTCCTGGGAGAGATCAGTAAGCCAAGAAGTGATCACTTGGACAATAGAGGCACCATAACCTGGGGGGGCTAATCAACAGCTTTCAAATTGGCCAAGAAATCTGCTCAGTGTCAAGGAGCCCTTAACTGGAATTGGTACTCAAGGCAAAATCCTATGGGAAGCAAAAACTTGGGCCCCAAGGAGAAATTCCCATTACTAGAGAATTACAGAGAGGCTAATCCCAATAGAATCTTGCCAAATTAGAAATGTGTGTTGCACTTAACCCATACTGACCTCACTCTCCAATGGAGATCCTGTTTGTTTGCATTTTTCAGAAGGCAGTGAGAAAACTGAGGTCATTCCAACTCCACCAATGAGGGCTGACATCCAGGCAAGAGACAACCACCCCAGGCTTATCGTGTAGGTATCAAATGAAACCCTTGAGAGAGTGACTGGATAGCAAGAGATCTATCAGCACAGCTAATCAGTCAACCCAGGATAAGTCAGCATGACAGACACCAATGATTTCCAGCACAACCTAAAGCAGAAGTACAGAGGCCCTTAAGATCTCAATGATAAAGCGGTCTTAAATGTCACCCACCATGACTCAGGGAACTAAGTGGAAGAGAGCCATGGTGGGGGAGAATATCCAGAGGCATCACCCCTTAGTGACAGCACACAAAGGGGAGGGGAGCCTGGCTGCCTCCTGTGCTATCCATAACCCCCTACTCCATGGATTGATCCAGTGTGCCCACCGAGGAGGATACCCAGTGGATGGGGGACAGAGAGGAGGGAAATGGGGATACGAATGTAATCTTTGCTAATACAATGTATCTAATTTTGAACAATAAAGATATCAATTTTAAAAACATGCTAAGAAAGTTTCCAAAATCAAGTCTCCTAAAAAGATGACAAAATAACTGTTTTCCAATACAGAAATTTCTCGGCCATATGAAATATTCTCTCGGCTACCATGGAAATCCAAGTAGAGGACCTGAACACAACAGCAGAAGATGGAAATCAGGCTGGAGCAATGACTCGGTGGACAGATATGTCCACTCAAGCAGGAGGACCTGAGTTCAGATCCCCAGCACTCACACAAAAGCCAGGCATGGTGGTAATGCCTACAATCCATCACTGGGTAGTTGGAGGACCCTGAGCTGGCTGGTCTAACCTCATCAGTCTCCATAGTCAGTGAGAAACGTTCTCAGAATTAGTAAGTTGGGGAGCAGGTGAGGAGCCTCCAGCCTCTACATCATGCAAAGACACATGCATCCACACACATAGTGTGGTAGCTAGCTTCTCATTGCAGGCAGAAAATACCTAACCATAAGCAGACTAAATAGCCCAAGAGGAGAGCACACGAGATAACCAAAGTACTACTCGGAAAGGGTTTAATTTGGCTTACAGACTGGAGGGGAAGCCCTGTGATGGCAGAGAAACCATGGCATGAGCAGAGGGTGGACATCACCTCCTGGCCAATGTCAAGTGGACAACAGCAGCAGGAGAGTGTGCCCAACACTGCCAAGGGGAAGCTGGCTAGAACCCCATAAGCTCGTCACCAACAACACAGCTCCAACAAGGTTCCAATTCCAAAATTGCCATCAGCTGGGGATCAGCATTCAGAATGCATGAGTTTATATGAAACGCCTGATTCAAACTACAACATGTAGGAACATGAACACACTGCTATATGGCCACATACTGGAGAGAGAGAGAGAGAGAGAGAGAGAGAGAGAGAGAGAGAGAGAGACTGAAATTCAAAATGCATCAGAATCCAAAGCGTAAGCACCACCATGATGAGCTAGGCCAAGACTCCCCAGCTGACCTCATGTGAGTGACCAGGCACATGCAAGCATACTGAAGTGATACATGAAGTATCCTTCTGGAACTGAACGTTAGCCTAAGTCCAAAACACATTCTGATCCCAAGCCTTTTGGGTAAGGGCTCTCGATCTGTGCTTCCACAAGAAAACAGAAAGAAGCCTGTAATGGAGGTTTCACAATGAAACACAGACAGAAATTCTGCTGCCTTGCTTAACCTCCAAAGAGAATCAGCTCAACTGAGTGACACAACCAGAGGTTGAGGGTGGGAAAGCAAGGAGATAGGAACCAGCCCCAGTGTGGCCAAGATACTAGCACTCCTATCTGCCTCCCTTCCACAAACAGGAGCACAGCTCCACATTCAGGTAAACGGGTTCTCACTAAGAAATACCCTTAGAATTTATTGCTTAATTTCGAAAGGAAAAACAAACTCTACAGTGAAACGGGCTGGCAGCATATCATACCCAAGGGCAGGACCATGTGATCAGTGATCACATGCTCTATAGAGACATCAGATGTGGGAGATTGACATGACATAGACATGATATAGACTTCAGATGTGGGAGAATGAAGTGACATAGACGTGATATAGACTTCAGATATGGAAGACTGACATGACACAGACCTGTTACATGAGGGAAAGGCAACATTGCTTCCAAGATATTTTGGCCAAAGGCAAATAGTTTATTCAGAAGAAAGTGTCAGAGACTCAAAATTAGGAATATTCTACAAAACAGCTGGCCAAATCTCAAAGTCATGAGCAATAAACCGCAGGGAACTATAATGTGGGATCCTGGGGAAGATTCTGGAAAAGAAAAAAAATCTTAGTGGGAAATTGGTCAGATTAAAATAAAGTGCAAATCTGGTTAATAGGCTTTATAATGTTAATCCCTGGTTTTTGATGATTTTTATGCTTATGTAAGGTGTTATTATGAGCATGTGCGGGGTGTAAGACATACAAGAATTCTCTGCATATTTTTGTAACTTCCCTCTAAATCTAAAATTAGGCCAAAGAAGAAGTTAAAATAGCTACTGTTTCCTCCCCCAGAGCCTTGGCGGCCATAGCAGCACTTGTCTCCCAAAGGAAAAGTTGTTGCTCTTCATGCCTCCTACTTGCAAAAAGAACAGCCTGGATGTTCTACAAGACACTCTCTCTGGAATCTGCCCCTTGCCAACCAGACTGTGGCTCAGGGCCTCTCCTCCTCTGCCCCGGCAGCCAGTCATTCTCACACTGAACCAAGCGATGCCTGCAACTCACTGGGTTCCAGTTGTGAAAGCCACCTTCTACTTATCACCTCCTTACAGGAAAATAAAACCTCTAGAACAGCTAGAAAGTTAAATACAAATTTGGAAGAGGCTGGGGAAAATATTTTAAAATATATAAATATAACAAGAAAAGGGAATGGCTCCCTCATTCCCCATGAGACTAGTGGAGATCTGAGCAGGGAGAGTCCTTGGAGGACAGAAGTCAGTGACTCGCCAATTACCAGAGAAGAACTCAAAGCAGTCCCAGGCTCCCCTCCATCCACCTCGGGCAGAGCTGAAGGGGTTCAAAGCCCCTGCCTTAATCCTCAGAAAACTGCCAAGAAATGGCTCTTCGTATCAACCAACTTGTTCTTGTTTTTCCATTATTAACTCTTTTCTGGGACTCCTGTGTTCACAGGATGAATGTAGAGACCAGATATCAAGTGTGATTTTCTGGATAGCCCAAGAAGAGAGCACACAAGCTAATCAAACTACTCAGAGAAACATAAACTATGCCCAATACAATGAAAACAGAGAGCACAGAATCCCAGGAACAGTAATGACATGAAACTATTATTCCTTGCCTAACGTATGTCAAACACTGCCTCGAGTTCTCAGAACATGTCCATGAGGTAGGTAGGTGTTGCACCTAACTTACAGATTAAAAAGTTCAAGGTCAAAGAAGTGAAATGGTCTAATCATAATAATACATCCAGTTGGTGGTAAATGCAGGCAGCATGATCCCACATTGATGGGACACTCGAGATTTTCCTCCTGCTCACTGACATCCACAAACCACTGGCAAGAGCTCTGGGCTTAGAACTGAGATGGTTTGAATAACCAGCACCCACCCATAGGTGGAGTGCACAGAACCCCGCCTTGGGAGCAATGCCATACCCAGGCACACGTAGAAGGTCCCATGACCAGTCTAAGGTGGGGTGCACAGCATCCAGCCATGGACAGAAGGCTCTTGTCCAGAGTGTTACAGCCTCACCGTTTTCCCCACTGTTTTTCAACAGTGAAAAATATGAAGTCAGCGTGGAAAAGACTGCTTGCTGTTTTCTCACCAAGTCCATTTACCTTTATTCTGTTTGGGGGAAGGGTTGAGGCAGGTCTTACTCTAGACCAGGCTGGCCTGGAATTCATTCTGTAGCCCAAGTTAACCTCCAACTCAGTGACCCTCATAATTCAGTCTCCCAAGTGCTGGGATTACAGGTGTGAGCCAGCACGTGGCTTCACTTCCGTTCCTGACATCAAGCTAGACTTTCCCCAGCCTTTTTGCTGTGAAGTGTGGCCAGGTAATCAACCCCAGGTCAACAGGATCTAAGAGATAAGACTTGTGCTGCTTCTATCCCTGGTCCTAAGCTGATGACATGTCACTTCTCTCTACAGTGCCCAGAGAATCCCTGAGAACCACATGTTGAAGAAGGCAGAATGACCAGGTAGATACAGATCTCTACTGAAAGAGGAATGTCCCAGAACAGGTGTCTAGCCATAAATGTCTGCACTGGTTTCGGTCTAAGACCAACAAGTGGCTATGACACATTTCTAGATAAAACTGCCAATGAGAAAAATAGTGCCCAGCCCTCAATCATATATATGCATAAAATACACATGAGTTATGTATGTGTGTATACCATACTCGTGTGTCCTATGCAAATATGTATAGATAATGTCACAATCATGTGTTCTTGGAATATCAGCTGATTCTGTATCTCAGCTAGTGTAAGTAGTGGCCCATAAACACGGGCATGCAGGACTCTCTTTAGTACATTGATTTCATTTCCTATGGACACACACCCATAGCTGGATAGTTAAGTTACACCTACTTTTTTGAGAGAGAGGGAGAGAAAGAGAAAATCTTGCTACCTTGCCAGGTTGTTGGCCTTGACTCCTGGGCTGAGAGGTTGCATTAATGACACCTTAAATGAGAATAAAATTCTGTCGCTCATAGCAGAACAAACAGAACTGTGGACATTTTGTCAAGTAAAACAAGCCAGATAAAGACACACACTATGTTCTCTCTCTCAAGTGAGTAATAAAAATGTCTACTCGGAAGCATCATCGTGATTACTAGAAATTTGGAAGGCCGTGGTGGGTGTGGAATGTGGAGATGAAGGATTTGGTCAGTGGACACTACGTACATGTATGCAAATAACCCACTGAGCCCACTAATGTAATTAAAATGTTAACTCTTGCGTGTGTGGGGGGATGCATGTGTGACTGCTTGTGCAGACACACATTTGGGTGCATGTGTGAACGCATGGATGTGGAGAACAGAGGCCATTCTTAGAGACAGGCTCTCTCACTAAATCCAGAGCTCACTGATACGGCTAGACTGAGGAACTTGCGCACTCCAGGAATGCTCCTGCCTCTACCTCTCCAGTGCGGGGATCACAGGTGCAGACCATCACACCTGATATTGTCCATGAGTAAGGGCGGATTCAAACTTGGGTCCTCACAGTACCCCAACACCATGAACTAGGACCATCTGCCTGAAACTAACCCTGCCATCATTATGGACAAGGATGAATTCACTGACATCCACCTGAATGTGCCACACCTGTAGCCCTGGGCACACCTGCCCTGAGAGCCACTCTGTTCCCTAGATGAAGCACCATATCTCAGGAAAAAAATTCTCATTAGTTCTTTCCATGCATGTAAAGCACTCATGCCATGTGTGATGGTAAAGTTTTGGTGTCAACTTGACCTGTTAGTAATCTGTTTACAGGAAAGTGGCCCCTCAGTAGTGGGTAGGATGTAAGGAGGCTCAGGGGAGCTAGAAACAAACTTCCCTTCTTGGGACTCAGGGAGTCAACAAGTCAGGGGAAGCGTTGCAAGACCCCCCCCAAGGCTATATAAAGGGGAAGGAACTCTCTCTACTCCCCCTGCCTGTTTTGTTGGTGTGTGCGTGTGGTGTTGGTGATGGATTTCTCTCTCTGCTTGGACCTGTGAAAGGGGGCCAGCCTCTTTCACCAGTATGGAACTTTCCGCTGGATCTGTAACTTCAATAAATCCCTTCCTCCCATAACTATGCCTGGTTTGGAGGTTCATCCCAATGACACATGAGCTGACTACAACACCACACCATGCCTGTCAGGTCCTCAGGAGAGACGATGAAAATGCCTCATTACCAATGACCAATTACTGTCTAATGCCTGGGAGGACTCAATATCCATAACCCATGTGCCCCTGGGCTCCAACTAATATCAGCAGCCTATCTCCTTGTGTTTCCTGCAGCCTCTCCGCATCCCCTGCCGTCTCTCTGCATCCACTGTGGTCTCTCTACACCCCCTGAGGTCTCTCTGTGTCCCCTGTGGTCTCTCCGTGTCCCCTGCAGTCTCTCCATAGGCTGGCCTCCACTGCCGCCTCCCCATTGACGCCATATCTCTTCTGACCCTTTGACCCAGCTGAACCTGACCAAGAACAGTGCCTCAATTAAGCATTTGAATAGCCTTAGAAGAAGTCTCTTTGAAGAACAAAGGAAAACCAAAGGACCGGTCCATTACCACCGGGTATCCAGCTAGAGAGAGGGCTCCTCTCTGAGGACAGTAATAGCTTCCTACTTCGCCTTCATTTTATAGGCCTCTCCCTGGTGTTTAGACTGAGAGATGCAAGAATCACCACAGAACCCAGGCTAAGCCTGTTGGTATATAAGTAATCACGGCCCTTTGTAAAAATTTAATTACAGTGTTTGAACATGATCTCATTTTAAAGATCTGGCTGCTGAGGCTCAATTAAGATTCCTAAGTATCAGAGTGAGAAAAAGCCCCAAGTGGAGATCTAACTTCATCCTGGGCTTCAAGTGTATGAAAACAGTGGGACATTCTACAATCATAGCAAGTCCTTCTGGAAGATGGACATTATTACCCTACAATCAATTCAAGATGCTTTACAATCCCTCTGCCAGCCCGGGAAGCTCTCGTGTGCTTGAGAGAAGGAGCTGCTTATGAGCCGATCGTGTTCACTGCTGAAGGATGGATACACCTGCCCCTCCCCCAGCTCATCATAATCGTTCTTAGCTCAAGCAGGCACTTGACATGTCCTATTGCATTGTGGGAGCCCAAGAACGAGACTCTGTGTGGTGTACACTTCTAGGGGATGCGGGGGAGTCATTTGTGTTCTACAGGCAGCTGGGGGGAGGGGAGGGGAAAGACACAGCATACCATGTTTGGAAGTGCCCTCCTCCATCTCCCCAACTGTCATGGTTTGATCCAGGTGTCCCCCACAAACAAATGAATGTGTTCTGATAGATCGATCCTCAGCTGATGGCAATTCGGGAATTAGAATCTCATTAGAGCTGTGTTGTTGGGCTTATGGGGTTCTAAGCCAGCTCCCCCTTGCCAGTATTTGACACACCTTCCTGCCGCTGTTTGCAGTGCTGTGGCAGAGGTGATGTCCACCCTCTGCTCATGCCATCGTCTTCCCTGCCAGGATGGAGCTCCCCTCGAGTCCGTAAGCCAAATAAACCCATTCCTCCACAAGCCGCTTTTGCTTGGGTTCTTCCTGCGCAGCAACTAGAAACCTGACTGCAACACCAACTCACACAATTACCCACGTTCCAAGTCCCGGCTTCGATGTCTTCTTCTCTACAGGTTTCCTCCCTTGACTTTCCCTCGAAGAGTCAGAAGTCTCCCACCATGTGTTTCAATGGAATGCTCCTCGTTGATTGGATCGATGTTGGTTAGGCTCAAAGTGCTTGGGAAACAACAGTATGTAAAACATGATGGTTTTTATGTGATGTGCTGGTTGGATTCAGGTCCCCCATAAACTTCATTTATTCTGAGTGCTTGATCCCTGGCTGATGGAAACTTGGGAATTGGAACCTGTTGGAGGTGTGTTGTTGGGGGCGGGCTGATGGTTGCCATAGCCAGCTTCCCTTACCAGTGTTTGGCACACCTTTCTGCTGCTGTTGTCCACCTGATGTTGACCAGGAGGTGTCCACCCTCTGCTCATGCCATCATTTTCTCTGCCATCATGGAGCTTCCCCTCGAGTCCGTAAGCCAAAATAAACTTGTTCTTCCACAACCTGCTTTTGAACGGGTTCTTTGTGCAGCAATGAGAAAGCTGACTGCAACACTTGGGTTTCTTAGCTCAAGGAGGAAGGGAGAATACTGTTAGATGACAGCCTGGGTGTGGAACATGAAGAGGTGTAGTGGGGAAAAGCCTGGCCAGGCAGAGAAGGAAGAGAGTCCACGTGCTGCCGAGTTGGCTTCTCTAAGAAGATGAGTGCCTCATGAGCACAGATCTGAATGAAGTTCAGGCCATGTTCTATAGGGGAAAGTGTTGCTGGGCAGGCAGAGGCCTTGGGCAGAGGCGAGGGGAAGCTGGACCTGCTGATGAAACAGCAAGTCAGCTGTGTGGATGAGCTGGGGGACAGTGGAGGAGTGTTGGGGTCGGATGCCTCTGAGGGCCCACGGAAGCACACCCTGGCCTATTCTCAAGATGGCGCCTGGCGGTTTGCCAAAATAGGCTTAGCTTGTAAACAAATTTCAGGAAGCAATCCTGATTGGCCATTGCACATCGTGCTCACTGCGTGCACTCTGCATGTTTCAAGTTCTTTACCAAGACTGACCATGCACCTGCCATGTGAACAGCCCCCTGATTGGCTAAGGAGCTCTATATATTCTGTATCATTTCCGCAATAAAGGGGAGAATATTCTTGCACCTATAAGGAGTACGTGTGTGTGATCATTGCCTCCACGGGCGGTGGGCAGTGATAGAGGAGGGGCACGCAGGGGTCAGACCACAGAGACTTATAGCCAAGATGAGGCCATTAGGTTTCATCCTGAATTAGCTGAGCATCTCTGCCCCATGCTACAGCTCACCTTTTATAAAACACATCATGGCGGCTATAATTGTTGATGTGACTGAACCCAGCTTCTGCAGCTCCTGGCACAACACCAGATTTATAATAGGTGTTTAAGGACTTTCCAGAGACCAAAGAGAAGACCCTGATGTGACCACAGGTGCCCCTAGCATGAAAGACCTCTACCTGTCACTCAGCTTTCTGATGTGACCACAGGTACCCCTAGCAGGACAATCGAGTCTTGATTTATTAATTCCAGCTCTTCCTTCCCTCATGTATGTTCTCCAAGCACAAGAGCAGGCAGCTGTCCAGCCTTCCATGACCAGAAAGGGCCTGGGGCCATCACTGGGAAGCACTGCTCAAAATTCCTGCAGCCAGATTCCCTGAGCCATTGAAACAGTCTTCCGAACTGGCACAGGGTAAACATTGTGGCTCCTTCTACACTGAGAACCACGTCTCACCCTCCAGCAACACAGTGCCTACATGGAGCTCAAGGGATCAGGCGAATTAGCTTTGTCCCTTGGACACTCTACAGCCATAGTGAATTACTTTCAGTGTCCCCAAGGCTCTGTAAAAAAATGAAAAATGAAATTATTATGGACCTTTGGAGCTGCTGGACCTACCATATTTCAGATCCTGTGCAAAGAGAAGAAACGATTCTGATAAATTCTTGGAGCATTCTTCAAGTGTAAGTCTGAAATTTGTGTGTGCATGTGGGGGGGATGTATGTGTGTTCAAATGTGTGTGAGTACACCAATGTGTGCGAGGATGGGCACATGTAAGTGAGTGAATGTGGAGGGCAGAGTTCAACCTCTGGTGTCTTCCTTAGTGATGCACCATCTTAATTTTTTGAGATCATGGATTCAGTTAGACCAGCCAGCCAGCCCTAGGGATCCTCCTGTCTCCACACCCCAGGGCTGGGATTATGGGCGCCTGGCACCACATCCAGCTTTTACATGGGTGCTGGAAGTCTGAATTCAGGCCCTCACTTTACTCACTGAGTAATCTCCCCAACTTCCTAAGGTGTTTCAGTTTTAAGCAGCTAACCCACCCATTCCTGGGATCCACAGGGGCCTAAAAGAGGTAATTTTAACATTAAAAAAATACCTAAAATGAGTCATCTCTGTCCTAGCCTCCAAGGCTCAGGGAACTCTGCAGATGAGGTGGCAGAAATGGCTGGTGGATGGGGAGGGGGATGGTGGAATGCTGTCTTCCAGACAGGAAGCTCTGCTGCTTTCGTGACCCTACAGCTTCTGTCACTACCTTTACAACATCCTGTCACAAAGGATGGAAGAGAGGAGAACAAACGCATCAACAATGATAACGTCAAAATGAAAGAGGGACTCGTGGAAAGGTGTTTAGTGAGGGACACAGGAGCGGAGGCAGAAAAAGTAATGGATGGGATAATGATGAAAACACGTTACGGACACGTATGAACACTGTCATTAAAATGTTTTAGAAACATTCCTACAGACTGTACCTTTCACAGATTGGGCAGCTAGGGAGTGATTTAGATTACTGAAATCTTTAGACACTTTCAGATCTCCTCTAGTAATTCACAAGCAGAATCTGAGTTCCCCGTCCCTCTGGGCCTCTGGACCTTGTCAGGTAAATGGCGCCAGGTACTGCCCTCAGAACACGGAGAGGCCTGGCTGGGCACAGGGCACCCGAACATCACTTCAACACCCTTCTCAGCACATGCCCCAGGACTGCCATGACAGGGCACCACCCCAAGGACACCCCTGGGTCCACTCGTTCTCCAATAGGCTCACCTACCCTACAGCGTCCAGAGTGTCAAACTCCCCGTGGCTGCATCTTCCTGGACTGAAAGACTTCCATGAACCCATGCCTCACTGCCCCTCACCA
The DNA here is from genome assembly GCA_004024765.1 of Zapus hudsonius. Classification (NCBI taxonomy): domain Eukaryota; kingdom Metazoa; phylum Chordata; class Mammalia; order Rodentia; family Dipodidae; genus Zapus; species Zapus hudsonius. Next base: position 26,078 of record PVHP010013677.1, read on the forward strand.
CCATGTCCATTCAACTAAGGGATACACACACACACACACACACACACACACACACACACACACACACACACACGCCAAGCACTGTCTGGTAAAAGTGAGCCCGACAATTCAGAGCTTGCAAATTCAAAGGCAACACAAGACACAGACAAAGCAAGTATGTGAGAAGCCAGGACCCGGAGTCTGATCCCAGCTCCATCACAGTACTAACAAGGTGACTCTGGGCCAAGCAAAAGCAACGTAGGTCACAAACGCCCCACCCATGACATGGATATGGTGACTGAGCCCACCTCAGCGTGAAGATTAAATACTAGGTGTGCTTCATGGCTTTAGCACACGCCCAGTATATCCCTACATAGTTGCAGAGACTCACAGATAGTCTAACATTTACTGTAATTCTGCAAAAGAAAGAGAAAATTGTATCATATTAAAACTCTTATTTCTGAGGGGGGTGCAAGAGAGAAGCCCCTGATAGTCAATGACTTGGGTTCTAAGTCAGGCTGGAATTTTTAGAATCTCAAAATATTCTCAACCAGCAAAACTAATTACTGTCATGAAGGAAATACTATGTAGTGAAAATTTCTGTTTTCAGATAGTCCAAGATAATGCAAGAGATTGCTCAGTGGTTAGGAGCACTTGCCCCACCATTATGGGAGTCTGAGGGGAGCCATCTGAGTGTGAGTCCCAGCACCTACATAAAACGTAGGTGTGGTCACACACACCTATAACCCCAGTCCCGTGGGAAGCAGAAACTGTACAATTGTCATCACTTGTGAAAATGGCAGCTCTGGGTTCAGAGAGACTCCAATTCAAAGAATTGGGCAGAGGGGCGAGACAGAGGAGGGCCACACCTCACAGATGTCTCCTGTGGCCTCACACATGTCCCCGGGAGGTGCACATCTATGCACACACACACAGACACACATGCATGTGTAAAACATAATGAATAAAAAGATAGTTCATTGGCCCAAATCCTCAGGGACGCTGCAAGTCTTCTGTCCAATGTCTTGGATTTGAAATGGCTCCCTGGCTCTACCATGTTCCAGCTACATGACTCTGAACAGCTTACTTGCCCCTCTGAGCAAGGACAGACTAAAAATACAATCCAAGAACAACACAGGCGCAGTAACAGGTCATGTCTTGGCTGACATACGTAGAAAATACAGCAGTCATATTTGAGGTATTAACCAAGCTGGGTCTCAAGAGAAGTGAGGCTAGCACATCTAACGGTATCCAGACCAACACCCCAGTTTCTAGCCCAAGCCTGCGAACAAGGCCTGTGAAGCCGGCACAATGATCTCCGTCCATCCAGAACCACGACTGTCCTCACCCATGCACCAGCGCCCTGGCTTACTGTGCTTACCGCCTGCTTCGTGGGGCATGGAGGTCCTTCTGACTGCCGCATAGCGATCTCCCCGTAGGCTCTGCCCTCTCTGGTTCTCTTCTGCATTTGCCTGTCATTACACCTCTCTTGTTTTCCAGTGACATGCACTATTGTTTGGTTCTGTCTCCCACAGGAGAATGGTGATCTGCTGAGGTCATGCCCTCTGTACGAGCTAGTCTCCACTAATCAGTCCACCAGCACTGTGAGCCCACAGGTAAGTGACTGAGGCAGATTCCGATCTGATGAACAGTATTCAGATCAGTAAACCGAGGCAGGCAAGGAGCCAGCTGTCTCCTAGATATTCAGTTTATTGGCAGAACAGAGCTTTGAACCTAGATTTGCTGCCCGTCGGCTCAGCATGGCACCCAGGCACCACCCTCACCTCTTTTCTGAGCCAGAAGCCCTTGTCTCAGACCTCGGCGAACCAGGGTATCTGCTCATCTGCCCACATTTCTCTCCCCAGAACCAACCAAGTACACGAATACTGCTCAGAAATGCAAGTGTTTCACAAGCACAAATCCCAAAGGACATCAAAGATGGTTTTTTAAATTCTCTAAGAGAATTCCATCGAACTTAAATGATCATTGCATAAATATTAATGAAATTGGACTTTTATACTAAAAGAAAAGTAAAGGTTAATGGCTACATTTGCTGTTTTGCCATTTCTCACACGCTAAGCAATCCAAAATCTATGCCTATATACAAGCACAAGCAACTTGCCCAAAACATGATACTCTATTCTGGTGGTACTTCCTGTCCTCAATTAAGGTCAGAGGTCATCTGAGCAGCTTCATTTTTTGCAGTTAAGATTTAAATGTTACCGGTGTGTTCCTGAAGCCTTCATTATCTTCTCAGCAGATCCTTCCTTCATTCTCATTTCCAATTTCACCAGAGCCTGCTCTGCATGCTCTCGCTCTCCAGGCACACAACCTTTTAACTACACCCCGCCTGCGCGAGACAAAAATGCCAGAGGCTGGAGATCCCCGGCTCTTATAAGCTGGCATGGAAGCATCTCTGGGCAGTGAACAGTCTCAGTTCTTAACTGCTAACTTCCTTTGTAGGAAGCATTCATCAGGAGGCAGGTGATCCCATTTGCTGGGCGAGAGGATACAGGTCATTCTTTGTAGCTCATTTCCACTTTTCCGTGGTTTATTACTTTATCCAACTAGAAACTTGAATAAAGGAAATTCAAGGAACTCTGCTCTGTGGCACACGCACAATGTGGTGATGTACAAAGTCATTTACCACCCCACCTACTATAGTCGAGTTTTCTTTGATGCACAAAAAAGAATCTGACCAAAAGCAGCCTGTGGAGGGATGGGCTTATTTTGGTTTACAGACTCAAGGGAAGCTCCATGATGGCAAGGAAAATGATGGCATGAGCAGAGGGTGGACATCACCTCCACCACAGCACTGCAAACAGCAGCAGGAAGGTGTGCCAAACACTGGCAAGGGGGAGCTGGCTTATAACCCCCATAAGCCCACCCCCAACAACACAGCTCCATCGAGGTTCCAATTCCAGAACTGTCATCAGCTAGGGATCAAGCATTCAGAACACATTAAGTTTATGGGAGACACTGGATCAAACCACTACAATCCATCCCTGGCCCCATAAAATGATGACCATACATGATGTAAAAAGCAATGCATTCAGCTCAACTCCAAAAATCCCCACAGTTTTTAAAGATATTTTCATTGTCCAAAATTAGATATATTGTATTAGTAAATATTACATTGGTATCCCCGATTCCCTCCTCCCTGTCCCCAATCCACTGGGCATCCTCCTCAGTGGGCATACTAGATTGTTCCATGGGGTAGGAGGTTATGATATTCAAACATCCACTGTCTTTCAACTGAGCCATAATAACAAAAGAAACCATCATGACACAGAACATTCATAATGAAAAAGATGGCAATGGGCATAGCAAAAACAAATTGAACCAATACAAGATTTAAAACAAATAGGGCAAACATCAAACTCTCACTCCAAGACTGATAATAACTGGTGACTAGTCACCCAAGCTCCAATTCTGTCCCTCCAGCTTAGCTACTCACAGTCCAGAAAAACTTCAGCCAGTGTCAGAAACTCACCTTGGCAGCCATCCCATAATCCTGTCATCTCCACTGGGTCTTCACTGCAACCCATGGTTCATCCTTATGGCTCTATTAGGCCTCCACACAGGCAATCCAACACACCTGCTTCACACAGCCCATGGCCACTTCCAAGAAACAAAACCATGTTGCAAATCCAATGACCCTCTCTTCCTGCATTTGCTCTACTCCATAGTACCAGGTGGACCACCAACTTGTTAGTTGAGGGGAACAAAGCCAGCTTTGAAGCATAGGAAAACTTCAGCATTCAGGCCCCTTAACTTCAAAGAATCCACATTCTTCCTGCTGTTCCAATGCAGATCATCTGGCCCAATCTCAAAGGTCGTAATCTCTCAAACAATTACAGCTGATCGGGCAGCAGTTTTGGCCCAAAGATCTCATTTCTTTCTGTGCCATTTCCACCTGCTCACACCAGTCCATTTTTATGCAAAGCAACCCTGCACAAGTTCTCAGGACAAAAGCACACAAACTGCCTCCAGACCAATCCCAACAAAGTTTTCTTTTTCTCACCCTCGTAAACCAAACCTCACAATCCATAGTTCTTACTGCATTCAGGTCTTTCCAACTCTGACCAGAATGATCCATCAAGCTGTACTTACAGCACTGCAAGGCATCTCTTAGGCTGAGAGTTCAAATCTTTCCACATTTCTCCTGGAAATCTGTTCCAAACAGTCAAAGCCACAGATCATGGTTCCAGCAGCAATTAGCAATCCAAATCTCTGATACAGAAACTGTTGTAATCAGCTCCTCGTTACTATGACAAAGAACCTGACCAAAGGCAGTTGGTGGGAGGAATAGGTTTATTTTGGCTGATAGACTCAAAAAGAAGCTCCAAGATGGCAGAGAACATGATAGCATGAGCAGAGGGTGGACATCACCTCCACCACAGCACTGCAAACAGCAGCAGGAAGGTGTGCCAAATATTGGCACGGGCAAGCCATCTATAACCCCCATAAGCCCACCCCCAACAACACATCTCCAACAAGGTGCAAATTCCAAAACTGCCCAGCTTGTAATCATTCCCAGCCACTCAGGACACAAGGGGAAACCTCAGACTCCCCTCCATCCCTAGGCACATGCAGCCCCCAGCATCTATCCAGAGGAACATGCAGCCCCATCAGAAAGACTGGTCTTTGCTGCAACTGCACCCATACTTGACCTCATCTGGCACTTCCTCTTGTGATCTGTCACAGTCAGCCACATGCCGCTAAGATGAATCTTCAAACCAGGCAACATTTGAGGGAGGAAAGAATTTATGGAAACTACAGATTGAGGGGAAGTTCTGTAACAGTGAAAAGAGGCAGCCCCTCTTTCACAGGTCCAAGCAGAGAGAGAAACCCATCATCTATACCACACACACAATAGCAAACAGGCAGGGGAGCCAAGGAGAAAATCTTTTCCCCTTTATATAGCCTTAGGGTGGGGTCTTACAACCCTTCCCCAGACTTAATGGCTTCCTGAGTCTCTGGAATTTCCTTCCTGCACTGCCCACACAGGAAAGGATGTTTACTTCTAGCTTCTTTGAGCTTCTTTACATCCTTCCCCTTGCTGAGAGGCTGCCTTCCTGTGAACATCCTCAGAGACCCACCCAAGATACTTAAAAGAGATCCAAGTTGACAACAAAACCTAACCATCACATGGTCCGGGGTGAGACTACAGACAACTGCAGCCACCTCCTAACTCTACTTCTGCCTACAATTTTGCCCCTTCTGTACCATTCTTCACTAAGCAGCCCATGCGCTTGTCCCTTGCGTGGATCCCATTGCCACCAGCATAAAGACCAACCCTCATGGCTTATGGCAGCATCCATGATGCAGCATCTCACCTGCTCCAGCTTCCCGCTGGCCCCTTCCTCCTGCTCCCCAGCAATGCTAGGCTTTCCTTCTGGTTGTTTTAGGGTGCCATGATCTCTCACCCCTCCTCACACATGCTTTGTCCAGAACAACCTTCCATTCCTCTCGGATTGCTCTGTATAACTTAGTGGGAGGACTTCACAACCTCTTTGGGTGAGGCAGGGTGTCCTGATCCTGCATCTCTCCTATCAAAGAACTAAATATACCATTTCTGTAATAGACTGGCTCTGCTCATGAATGCTTCATGTGTGTAGTATGGTGTCTGTCATCACATGGTGTCCAGTAAATCTCATTGATCTCTCCTGAATGTGTGAAGGAGAGAGATCACAGCCTATTAAGCTCAGTTCCATCCAATCACAGGAACCAGTGTTTGTTCAAAATGCCAAGGCCTGTTTGTATACTGAAAAATCAAGTCCAGTCACCTCCCTTTCTTCCAAAATGGAAGCAAAATAGTGACAGAAAAATAGCTATTTCAATACTGTAAGTCTTGTGTTGTATCTCACTGTGAGAAAAACTAAACTTTTCTGTGTATATAGAAAGTTCAGCTTACAGAACTATTTAATCATCTCAGGGAAAAAAAGGCATTTCTTGGGCTTGTGTTAACAAGTCGTTTAGCATTCTGGGATTCGTCTCATTCCTCTGACACATCATTCTAATATTCTTCAGTAAACTATGCTAAAGCAAAGAATAAGTTAAATATTTTCTTAAATTATCCCATAATTAAGAATATTAATCTGCTGAGAAGTGGAAACCCACTGTCTCGTGTGAATCATACAAGATGCCTGTGGTAAAAATCTCGTAACAAGTCCTAATAGTGAGACAAAACCAATTCTAGCTTCTTGCCCTCTCTAGGATTTGGGGGTTAGGAAAGATCAAAAGAAGTCACAAGAAGAGGGAGAATGATGTTTACTGAATCCCTTAAATATGAACCATGTGAAGAATTACATCTGTGCTCTTTTTTGGAGTATGTGTGTTATATGTGTGTGTGTTCACATGTGGTGTGCATGCATGTGGGCATCATGTGTGTGTATGTTTATGTGTTTTCGGGTGCGTACCAACGTATGTGCATGTGAAATCTAGAGGTTGTGAAATGTCATCCTTGACTCATATCCATGTTATTTATTGAGGAAGGGGCTCTCACCGGAACCCAAGGCTTACCCACTTGGAGAGTCTAGCTAGCCAGCTTGCACCTGGGATGCCCTGGCCCCCATGTGCCTCCCATAAGTGCCACATAGGTGCCCAAAACTCCATGGCATGCTAATCAATACTTCCCTTTATATGGAAGGACACGGAGGTAGAAGTAAAGGTAACCACAAAAACCCACTTATCAAGTAACTGACAGGCCAAGGATTAAACCCAGATCTACCTAGAATCACCGGGGACAAGTCTTTCCCTTACAAAGAAGGAGTCATAAAACTGGTGTCTCTTTTGAAACACAAAGTTTTTGTTTTGTTTTCTTAAAAAAAAAAAAAAAAGAGCATTCCCTGTTTTTCTGCTTGCAGTATTCCACAGAAATTTTTTTTCCTCGGATTCTCATTTTCAGTTTCTTATCTAATTACACTTAGATGTAATTTTATATAGAATTTAGGGATAAATTTGAAAGGGAGATTTGCCATTATATTGTATAGAATTGCATATAGTGACGGGACATTCAATTAGATTTAATCTGTTAATTAAGCTTTTTGTTTTCACAAAGCTCTATATTAGCACATTTGAATAACAAGAAAATAGACATTAAATCTTCCTAGTCATTAAGACAGCCCAGCAAGACACACTCATCTTTACTTCTCTTCCAATGTCCTCTACTGGAACTGCAAAAAAAAAAAAAATCATGTTTGAAATATAAGTTAGAATTAATACCAGAGTACACATTGTATTATATAAAAGAACCTATTTCAACTACCACCTCCAGGTGTATTTTTGATATTTTTAATATGTAAGTTTTCCATCTCAAATTATCCACCCACTTAAGCTATCCATAGGCACTCAACGGACTCTGTTACCTTGGAGTTCCCAGCTATTATTTTACAAGAATTTCACTCCTGACACAAGGAACCACGGTCTCCCTAGTGATCCTTCTCTGCCTGCTGGGTCTCCACCAGGAAAGAAATGCCTGCCTGTGGCTAGAGAGGTATCCAGCCATGGAATGAACTTTTCTGCTATTATTTCAATAATGACCCTGCCTGAGAGTATCTGGAAGCCCCGTAGAAATTGCAAACACTAATTTCCGAAAGAGTGAATGGGGTTCCTCTGGCTGGTGGCTTTTGAAAAGGCAGTTGGATGACGACTTCCTTTGGTGCATATAATGGCTATGTTCAGACCCAGACCTCTGTTCCCTCATGGTGGCAGAAATGACATTGGGCTGGAAAGTGGACAGCACCTGAAGTTTTGAGTGATGGCTGTCATTCTCCTTGAACCACCAGGCTGAAGGAAAATGACTGTTGTCTCCTATGGACACTTGTCTGTATCTTATCTTCGCCTCCATCACACCACCATCACCACCATCACCACCACTACCATGGTCCCTTTTCAGATACATCAAGCACAGTGCTAGGTGTCTTACAAGTACTCTAATTCTTTCTTTCTTTTTGGCTTTTTGAGGTAGGGTCTCACTCTAGCCCAGGCTGACCTGGAATTCACTGTGTAGTTTCAGGCTGGCCTTGAACTCACTGCAATCCTCCTATCTCTGCCTCCCGAGTGCTGGGATTAAAGGCGTGTGCCACCACGCCTGGAAAACAGGTGTGTTTTTTTATGAATTTGTGTATATGTGTGTGTAGAGGGCAGGGATCAACTTTGGATGTCTTCCTCAATTGCTCTCCATATTATTATTATTGTTGTTGTTGTTGTTTACTCTAAACTCAGGCTGACCTGAAACTCAACTCTGTAGCCCCAGGCTGGCTTTGGACTCACAGTGATCCTCTTACCTCTGCCTCCCAAGTGCTGGGATTAAAGGTGTGTGCCATCATGCCCGGCTACAAGTACTCTAATTCTAACAAAAGTGCAAAGCATGTTTACTCTAGTATCTGTATTCCAGCATCTCTCCCCTTTCCCTGCCCTGTGCAACCTCTTCTATAAAGTACATCCGAAACAATACCGTCCTTCTAACTGGAACCAGCCATGAAGATTCTGAACAGCTCTGACCAGAATCAGAGATAACCAGCCTTTCTTTGAACATTTGTTTATGAAGTGTTTATATATGCCCAGGAATATCACTTGGAGAAGTCTGTATGCAAGGCAGGTTCTTACCTATGTCATTGCATGCATTTAGATACAGGCCGATTAGGAAACATCCCAACCTATGAAGGCTGGTTGGCTATTCCAGTGTCTGTTCTCTTATCCTGACACAGGCCTGGCCCTTTTCCCAAGGCTGGGAAATTAACAATGAACCATTCAAATAATGCAAGACATTTCCAGGTGGGGTTCTTCACACTGTGCAAGGGGACAGTGGCAAAGGCTAATTACAACAGGAGCCATCCGCCTCCTGTTCCTCAAGTATCATGGATCAAGCAGCAAATAAATTAACCAAACAATACAGAGAAGTTAAATAACATGACCAAAAATTGCTTCATGAAACACTGTCTGTACATATCTATAAACACAAAAATATCCATTAATTCAAAATGTGCCCCTTTGAATAAAAAAATGTTGAGTATGTAAAAGATCACAAGCAAACTCAGAAACCTGAAAGGCACATGGTATATACTTTATGTCTGAAATTAATAATAAAGCCAGAATTTACACATTAAGTATTTTTATATAATGACCTTGAAATTTTTAATTTTTCTAAATAGGTAGGGTCAACGAGGGAGTGACACTGAAATGAAGAACTACAAAAGGTACAGAGAATGAAAACAGCTGGATCCATAAACCAAAATCAAGGTAATGCTCACAAGAAAGCACAGGCCTCGGTGATTCTGCTTTTCTGTAAGCAGAGCCTGAACCCAAACCAACCAAATACTGAGAAGCCATTAAAATACAAACAAAGGCAGAGTGCTAACCAAGAGTGAGTATAGAGAGGTGAGTGAAAGACGGGAGAGGAAAGGGTGTAGGGACACGTGAGTAGAAGTGGGGGCATTAGGGGAAGAAGAAATGGGGGAGGGAGATTGGGGTAGGAAGGCAGATGAGAGTTAACTAGAACAAATTGTGTTTGAAAATGCCAGAATGAAGGACACTGAAATCTCTGTATGTCAATCAAAAATATAAAATAAGATGCCAGGAAGATACAAAAGAAAGTAAGCTGAGAAAAATCAATGAATTTGAAATAAAAAACAGTGGGTTAGATCAATAAAACCAAGAGCTGTTTCATTAGGAACACCGATAAATTACACTCTCTCATGATAAGCCTAGTCAGAAAAAAAAGAAAATTTTCATTTCTAATTAGAAAAGATACACTTCAAATATTAAAATTTTGTTAAGTAAAGGACTATAATGTCCAAGATAATGAGCCAGTTGACATCGGAATGACAGATAAAACTGGAAAGGAACAGGTTAAATTGACCCCGATTGTAGTTGACATGATCTGAACATATAGAAAACTATAGACTTCACCTAAAGATGTCATCAAAAAGAACTGTTAAAACTAATTCAGTAAAGCTGCAGGATAGATCAGTATACAAAAATTAGTATGTATGCCTATATACCAAGGGCAAGCTTGTAACATGATAGTTACAAAAAGCAGACTTAAAAATAAGTTTAACCAAGAAATGTGAAGATCTCTACTCAGAAAACTATATAACAATGGTGAAAGAAATTGAACAAGACAGAAATAAATGAGAAGGTAGCTGGTGTTTGTGGTGAGAAGAATCAATGTTGTCAAAATGTACGTACTACCCCAAAAGATCCACGGAGTTCGCACAATCTCAAAACACAACTAGCGGCATGTTTCACTGAAACAGAAAATCAGCCCTGACCTTCATATGGACCCACAAAAGACCCTGGATATCCATGGGAATTTTGAGCAAAAATAACAGTTAGAGGCATTGTGTTAATGAAATTCAAAGTTTAATACAACGCTGCTATAGTAACTAGAGCAGGATGGAGACAGCATTGAAAACAAGCACATAGACCAATGGAAGCAAACAGAAGACCCAGAAATCATTCCATTCAGTCATTCACAGCCAATGGATTATCAACAAAGACTCTTAGAACACATGACAGGGAAAGGACCATCTCTGATAGGTTGTGTTTGGAAAATTGAATACCCTCGTGTGGGGTTTAGTTTATACCGTATATATAAAAAATCAGCTCAGAATGGATTAAAAACACATGAGAGTGTACTTACTGGTGCATTTATGACCCTTGGTGGTTAAAGACCAGCATGGTTCTGAGCGTGGAGGGTGGGGGAAGACAAAAGAAAGGAGACAAGACAGAGCCAGGACTACTTTGAAAGAGGAGGGACCTCAAGGGATGGGGGCTGGGGAGAGGGGACAAACGAGGACAATAGATGGGGACCCAAACAAATTGCTATTCATTCTTTTGTCAAAGGTCCCAATATAGTGAATTTCAGGTCAGTCTGGGCTAGAGGAAGACCCTACTTCAAAAAACACACACTCAAAAAAAAAAAAGTGAGGCCTGAAACTATGAAATATGGGGGGAAGGTCTGAGCTCTTTGGTTAATTGCAGCATTTTTCAGACAAGCCAAAATATAGAATTAAGTGTCCATCAAGTGGATCAATGAGCCCAGGAAATGTGGCATCCATACAGGATGGAAATGCTACTGAGTCATAAAACCAACCACAATCTTGTCATTTGCAACAAGGTACATGAACCGGGAGGGCATTATGTTACGTGAAATGAGCCAGGCTCACAGAGACTGTACTAGTTACCTTCTTGTTGCTGAGACAAAATACCTGACCAAAATCTCTTTGAGGGAGGAATGATTAATGTTAGCTTACAGGTTGAAGTGGGGAGGGCATGGCGGCAGGAGCTTGAGGCAGCTGGTGACACTCAGTCCACAGGGAGGAAGCAGAGGGGTGGGTGCTGCTGCTCAGCCAGCTCTCTCCTGTCCGTACAGCCCAGGATTCCACCCCAGGACTGGTGCTGCCCCTGGTTAATGTGGGTCTTCTCTCCTCAATTAATGGATCAAGATGGTCTCTCACAAACATGCACACAATCTTCATGATCCCTCACAGGTGATTCCTGTCAGGTTAATGATCAACGGAAACCATCAGAGGGAGGAAAGCCACTTGCCATGGTTTGATCCAGGTGTCCCCCACAAACAAATGAATGTATTCTGATAGATCGATCCTCAGCTGATGGCAATTCGGGAATTAGAACCTCACTAGAGCTGTGTTGTTGGGGGTGGGCTTACGGGGATTATAAGCCAGCTTCCCCTTGGCAGTATTTGGCACACCTTCCTGCCACTGTTTGCATTGCTGTGGCGGAGGTGATGTCCACCCCTCCGCTCATGCCATCGTTTTCCCTGCCAGGATGGAGTCTCCCCTCGAGTCCGTAAGCCTAATAAACCCATTCCTCCACAAGCCGCTTTTGCTTGGGTTCTTTCTGCGCAGCAACTAAGAAAGCTGACCGCAACACCACCCCATGGCACTCTGATGGAATCTAAAAGCCTGATCTAATCCATGTAGAGAGAAAAACAATGCCATCCAGAGGATAGAGTTATGTGAGAAGACCTTGAACTGAGTCACACATACAGGAAAATCTACATCACTAAATACTGAGTGAAAACATGCGAGTGAAGAATGACTTCAAAGTGCTTAGAAAAATGCCGACCTCAGAAATCAGAGTTCAGAAATAACTACAGCGACTCCTACCACCTTCATTCCTTTTCCCGCTTATTACCATTGAGTGTGAAAAAAGCCCCAAATTAAACATCAGCCACTGTAAATTTATTGAGAATTTTTAAGAATAGTTCAACATTATGGGTCTGGCTGATATAATTATGTTAATAGATAGCAGGAGGAAGATAAAAATTATCCCAAAAGGCAAATTAAAGAGATATTTAATACAATTTAGACAGATGTGAATGGTTGTTTTTGGCCTTTTAGTAAATCAGAAATTAAATCAATTTTTCTTTATAACATGATAATATATATACATATATATGCATAGAGAGAGAAATGGAATTTAGAAATTATTACTAGACATATTAAACCGATAAAAAAACACAACAAAATTATGAGACTACCTTTTCTCTTCCTCCTTACTTTAATGGGGAACTTTAATCTAGTTATTTATTATTCACTAGTGTTATGATGATTCTAGCCAATATTATAAAGCAACAAAAATGGCTACTATAAATATTGAAATTTTGGATAAAAGATTTTCAGTATCTTCAAATCATAAAATTTTATAACAAATAAATCAAAGAGGGTTATAAGAATTTTGAAGGCTTAGACAAGGCATGCAATCAGTAAATGTTAGCTATTAGTAAAGAAAAAAGTACTTCCACATAGCTCTAAAACCCTATTATGAAAGCTAGACTAGGCACCTCAAAAGAAAGTAAACTACAGAATCTCTATCTTATGAATCCAGACATAAAAATCTTCAATAATATGCTATGGAATTATATCCAACAATTCAGAAAATGGAGTTGCATCAGAACCAAGTGGTTATGCAGGCTTGGTGTAACACTCAACACTCAACTCATGAATAAAATAAAAACGAGATGATCTTCTCAATCAGTACAGAAATAGAAATACGAGAAAATTCAGCAAGTCTTCCTAATCAAAGCATTGTCACTAAGGACCAGAGAGAAACCTCCTCAGCTGACAGAGAACCTTCTAGTAACTAAGGACACTTCAACCTGGCAGAGCACCTGTGTGAACCCACTTATCGTGGAAGAGTTCTCAGACTGCCTTCCACATGTCCATGTTTACACCCACAAAGCAGTGCTGCTCTCAGTTGGGCTCAGAAAATCAGAAAATTTCTTTCTGCAGTGGAAGGCAATTAATGCAGGCACTCATCACTGTCATAGTGTCAAAAATAAGGTGGTTGAATGCTCAGCCCTATGTGAGACATTATATCGTCCCCTCCAACGCTCAGGGAATACTGGGGGAAGAGAAAACAGAAAGAAGGTAACAACCAGAGGGAGGGAGGAATGTGTGAAACTCTCTGCTGGACATGAATGCCAAGACCTTTGCACTCAGGAACTCACAGCAGGTGTGGTTACCTGCACAAACCCAGCAAAACCAGGGTTAGTCAGCATTCTGTCATGGGTGGGGAAGCAGCTTCTGAGACCCCACCTCTCCCTGAGGTGCTACTGGACGTTAATAGTTGCTGGGGGGGGGGGCTGGAGAGATGGCTCAGTGGTTAAGGCACTTGCCTCCGGTGCCTAAGGCCCTGGGTTCAATTCCCCAGTGCCCACATAAGCCAGACCCACAAGGTGGTGGCCCTGGTTGTCTGTCTGTCTGTCTGTCTGTCTGTCTGTCTGTCTGTCTGTCTCTCTCTTTCTCTCTCTGCTTGAAAATGAATAAATAAAATATTTAAAAAAAATAGTTGCTGGGGGGAGGTGTCATTCTCCTCAGGAGCAATGCAACGCTGCAGGTTCTCAAAACTCTTACTTTCATTGTGCTGAAAGTCGCCATTAGGCAAGAAAAACAAAATAAAATTGAAAAAAAAAGAAAACTATTTGCACGCAGTGTTATCTCATATATAAATATCCTAAGCAATCCACTAAAAATCTAACTAATAAATGGTCACAGAAAGGTTTCAAAATATAAGATCGATACCTAAAATTCAATTGCATTTCTATACAGAAGCAGCGAATAACTGAAAAGTTAAATTAAGACACTAAATCCATTTACAACAGCATCAAAAAACCTCAGGAAGAAATTTTTTAAATCTATGAAAAACTAACACTCTGAAGCTGAAAAAAAAGATGGACTAAAGAGATGGCTCAGCTGTTAAGGTGCTTTCCTGAAAAGCCTAAGGACCCAGGTTTGATTCCCCAGCACCCACATAAAGCCGGATACAATGCTACATCAAAAATATTATCCACCCTGACCAAGTTGGCTTTATCCCAGAGATGCAGGGTTGGTTCAACATACGCAAGTCGATAAATGTCATACATCACATTAATCGGCTCAAACACAAAAATCACATGGTTATCTCAATAGATGCGGAGAAGGCATTTGACAAAATTCAACACCTCTTCATGTTCAAA
>PVHP010013678.1:0-40519 GCA_004024765.1 Zapus hudsonius
AAAAATGCAGATGAAATGATATATTTTGAAATTATATGAAACTGAGTTGAATTTAGGAAAAAGGGATTACCCAATATATAATTTCAAAAACTCACTGCAAACATTTTGTATTTTACTTGTGCTATAGAATATTCATATATTTAGGCAAACAGCAAAAAATAAAGCCCACATTACATTCATATTGCTGACATCCTGGATGACAGATTATAAACTAGCAGACAGGAATATATATTAAACACACACATACACACATGCACTTTCAGAAAAAGGAAAAGAAGACAGGGAATATATAGACAAAGAGGCAGAGATGGGTGTTCCTAGGAGTCAGAAGAGATAGCTCAGCAGTTAATGGAACTTGGTTACAGAGCCTGACTGCCCAGGTTTGATTCTTTAGTATCCATATAAAGCCAGATGCACAAAGTGGCACATTCATCTAGAGTTCATTTGCAATGGCAGGAGGCCCTGGCCACACCCATACTCTCTATATCTCTATCTCTATCTGTTTCTCTAGCTATCTGTCTATGTCTATCTGTCATCTATCTATCTGTCTATCTATCTATATCTTTCAAATAAATAATATTTTTATAATAACAGAAGTAGATGTTCTTTAAAGAAAAAGTGAAAGATACAAAATAGAAGCAATGATATATAAGAGACATAATAGAAGAATATCTCTTTTACCTAAATGTTTTATTTGAAGTGGTTTTATTCTCTTATTATTCAATTACCAGTTCACTAATGAAGTTCCAACTTTATCTTGGCCAAATAAACCCATTGCACAATAGCTGAACATTCATTGGCCTTACACATCTTTACTTCCATATATCAGAAGACAATAGTGAAATATTTGTAAGAATTGTAAGGGCAAAAAATTTTGTCCTACATGAGTAAGTTGACCATACTCCAGTAAATAACCCTCTACCCATGCTCATGCAAGAAAACTTAAATACACACACACACACACACACACACACACACACACACACACACACACACACCAATATTAGTAGTAAAGTAGAGGGTAGTTATTGTGAAGAAGGACTACTCAGGGATAGAGGGGAATGAGAGGGGAATGGGTGACTATGATCAAGTACATTACGAACATGTATACAATTGTTAGAAATACTAAAATCTAAAAAATTATTTTGGTATAATAGGTTTACATAAAATCAAGACATTTGTGTATATTGGTAACAGAAAGGTATCCTTACACATTCAATGGTTCATTTCTTTAACTTATTAGAATGGGAAAAAATTCAAACATTTCTGATAGGAAAAAAATGAGAACTTGAGATTTGCTTTAACTATTATTGTACAATTACATTTAAAAGATGAATACTCTTTAAAGACTACATTTTACTGTTACCTTGGCAATAGAATAATAATTATCTACATGTCAAACCAGACTACAATAATAAACAAGAAGTAATGGAGTAGGAAAATGAAGGAATGTGAATACATGCTGAAGTCTCGACATCAGACTAAAAAATATAATTTCAGCTTTATATGAACAGGAGAATAATATGCTACTTTATATCTCTAGGTTAAAGACAATAAGCATAACAAAAAATTAAAGACAGACTATCTGGAAATAATGCTTCAGAGAAACTGAATAATAGTGAGTGATATACTATCTTTATGCAAGTCATAAAAATTAGGATTCTAAAAAAAATTAAGCCATAATTCAATCTAAGACTTGATTCTTAGAAAAGACAAAAAGGAAGTGGGGATTGGCTTCATAGTTAAAGGTGCTTGCTTGCAAAGCCTGCTGCCCCAGGTTTGATTCCTCAGTGTCCATGTAAAGTTAGGTGCACAAAGTGCTACATGCTTCTCAAATTCATTTGCAATGGCAAGAGACCCTGGTGTGCCCATTTTCTCTCTCTCTCTGTCTCTCTCTCTGTCTCTGTCTCTCTGTCTCTCTCTCTCCTCTGTCTTTCTGCAGGCAAATAAAATATTTTAAAAAGACAACTCAGTTATTTACATACACCAAACTAAATGGATAGAATTTTTTTAAATTACAATTGAAATGAGGGATGGAACCATCCTAAGATATAAAAAAAATGTTTGTTAGAAACTGAGAACACTAGACAAGTAAAATTTTGAAAATATAAATTAGAAAAACTTCATAGACTAGACAAATTCAGTGAATTAGAGATATGTTCAGTGTGTAGTCAGGCTGGACTTTCTGCCTCTGTCTGCTGAGTAGTACAATTACAGGCATGCTAGACATTATTCTATTCGGTTTTAATGTCTTATAAAAATATCAAATGAGCCCTATAAAATTTATGTAATGACAAAGTATATATTAATGTGCCCATTTCCAATTTATTTTGGGGCATATTATTTTTACTTATTTATCAATCTCACCTGGGAAAATACTTTTTAAATTTAATTACACTCAAAACTAATAAATATAATAAATATTTTATATACCATATAATTATATTTTTCACAGTTGTCAATATGTAACATCATAGTATTGTCTATTTTATCTACAAATGCCCTAGGATGCCCTATGTGTGTATGCATCTGCAAATATATAATTAAGAGCCGAATGAGTTACGATATATCAAGGAATGAAGAAAAAGATTATTTGAATATGACTTGTACAACAAACATATTGTTATATTGAAATGTTGTATGTCAAGTATAATACATTGCATAATATCTCTTACATGTGAACTAACATTTATAGGGGTTTGTCTTCAAGAGAGCTATAATGATTTTTCTGGTATCTATTTAGTCTGATAGAGCCTAAAACAATAGGCACTCAGGCAAACATCTATACTTTCAAGACGCAGAAAGGAGTTATATTCTAGCCAGTGTTTATATTCTAGTCAATGCTCCCTCAAACACATGCACAACATTAACAAGTCCAATATTTATTTTTTCATATCCTAATTTGGAGCTACTAGAGAAAAGAATGTACACAAATATTATTTAAAAAGTTTTGAGTTGAATATAATTATTATACAATATCAGTTCTTGTTTAAATAGCATAGAGGTCATAGCATGTTATGCTTTCCTAATAGCTAAAATCAGTGTACTATGGCTGGTGAGATGACTCAGCAGTTAAGAGCACTTGCTTTTCAAGCATGAAGACCTGAGACCAACACTGTTCCGTTCTCTAAAACCCTGTAGTCAGCTAGCTGGCTGTGGTCATGCACATCCTGTAACTCCAGTCCTGAATCAGGTTGTGTGTTCTGGGGAATGGAAAATGGTTGGGTCCTGCTGACCCGGAATAAATTACCAAAATGGCTGTTCTAGGTTGAGTGAAATAGGCATGTGAGCAAAAAGAAGACATATAACATTCCCTCTGTGTGTGCTTTCTCCTCTGCACATACATATTTCATCATTACACACCACACTACACACACACACACACACACACACACACATGTGCACGCACACACAGGCACAAATATATCAGCTTATTCACTCATCTATCAGCCTCTATAGCTGTTTCATATTGGCAAAACCTGTTTTCCTTAAGTAGATTTCATTAATCCAGTGTGGAGAGTGTAACTGATGATGATAATTACCGATATTAATCTCCAGAGGAAACAGCTAGGAATGTGACCTCTGAACTCATTCTTGCAGTGTGGTCACACAATAGCCTTTTATATTTGAGTTCCTTTTGCTGGAATGTTCTTTCCTCAGATCTCCTGCTGATGCTTTTTAATATCACTCAGGCTTAGTTTAAATGGTCCCTTCTAAGGAAGTGCCTCATTACTAAAGAGTACTGCTTCTACAAACCAATCACCGTTGTTTTATTTATTTGTTTGTTTCATAGCATTCATTTCTACATGAAATTATCTTGATCAATTATTGACAGATTGGTATAAGTGTCCTCAAAAATCTCCCCTTGCTATTAAAACACACCTAGGCCAGATGAACCTGACTAAGGGAGTGATGGAGACAGATGCAAAATGAAGGCAGAGATGCCTGGTGTTTATCCTGCTTTGGGTTATGGAGGTGTGCAAGGCAAAGCAAAGCGTCAGTGTCTGTAAACCAGCCTGTAAATTATCCTCTTACTCCAAAATGGAAGTCTGATGTAGAAAGATGGTATTATTTTTTTTCCTCTAGGGCCTCTTATTCTCTGGTTTATCTCCTTAAGCATTTTAACTTATATAATTTAGGAAGAAAGATAATGTTTGCATTTATTAAAGTATTGTCACATATGAAAAAATAATTGGTATGTTTACATTTTAAAATATACGCATATCTGTTTTAATAATAGAATGTTTTAAATCAACATTACATATGACTTTGAGACATTTTCCAAAACGTTTTGAGGGTTACTTTTCAGATTTTATCTAACACTTTGGGACTGGTTAAAACAAAACAATTTATTCTGAAAAATTGAATGGTATATCTGCCACTAGTGTTATCAAAATTATTTGGAATGAACTGAATGATAAATGTTTTCTTGCATGATATGTTAAATGATCTTTTATAATTCAAATATATGACAGATTATTCTATGCTTGAAGATGTTAAATTTGTGTCTTTTCAAAGTAAAAAAAAAAACTATTACAACTTTGTTGAAAATTGCTTTTCTATTGCTTTAGAAAAAATTGTATAATTATATCCAGCTCTCCTATTCTTTGGGAATGAAAATTGTAATACCAGAGGGTACTTCATTCCTTCGAAAAAAGTCTTTTTCCTTACTAAAGAATAGTGCTGCTGAAAGGAAATCAAAGTATGACCAGCAATTTCTAAGTAGTTTGTGAGAATCTAGGACACATTGTCAATAGGAAGTTGAATAGCTATAGAAAGCCCTCTAATAAGTTATACCTTAGTAAATGCTTTTTATAATATCATATGAAAAACTGGATAGAGTTTTCACTTTAAAATATAATACTCATGCTTTTTTTTACTTTGGAGGAATCATGCTATGATATCATTGTTCACAATATGAATATCATTTTATTTCCCATGGCTTTTACTACTACAATATGATAGGTATTTATTGCATCTTAAAATTGTACTTTGTGTAATTAACTTGGCTGTATTTTTTTTAAAGCTCTTATTTCACCTTCATTTAGGAAGTAGACTAATGTAAGTTTTTCCTTATTAGGAAAAACATGCATTTCAAAATAAATATTTATGCTCTGAGAATGAAGGTTAAAAAGTTTTAAACTCATGGCAAAAAGTGTGGAACATATACCTATCTTGAAGCATGAAGTTTTTGTAATTGAATTAGTCTACATTCACATGACAATGTTCTATCTAAATTACAAATAAAATGACTATTTTTTGAATGTGAAAGAATACTTGAAATTTTTACATAGTCATTCCAGATCTTAATGTATTTTGTGCAGTGACAATAACAAGGATGTGTGAATTTCTTTTCCTGTCTATCAGTGATTTCTGTGCAGCTCTTGCCTGGATTTGATAGTCCACAAGGCTTGTTCCAAGGAATGATTTTGAACCAACTAATGTTGAAATAAAATGATCAGAGCAGATTCAAGTCAAGTGTCTATGTTTGCTGAGAACATTCCTTCATTGATTGGCAAGTTTTATGATTGTTACCAGCTTTCTAGTTGCTGCACAGAAAGGACCCAAATAAAAACTTGTAGAGGAGAGGATTTATTTGGCTTACAGATTCAAGGGGAGACTCCATCATGGCAGGGAAAACGATGAGCAGAGGGGTGGACATCACCTCCAAAACAGCACTGCAAACAGCAGCAGGAAGGTATGCCAAACACTGGCAAAGGGAAGCTGGCTTATAACCCCCATAAACCGGCCCCCAACAACACAGCTCCAGCAAGGTGGTAAAACCCAAACTGCCATCAGCTGAGGATCAATCAATCAGAACATATTCATATGTTTGTGGGGGACACGTGGATTAAACCATAACAGTCCATCCCTGGCCCCCACAAACTAATAATCATACATGATGTAAATACAATGTTTTCAGCTCAACTCCTAAGTCCCCACAGCTTCCAAATGAGCCATAATGCAAAAAAAAAAAATAAATAAATAAACCTGTAATGACACAGAACATTCCCACTGCAAAACATGAGGCACGGCATAAACAGATTGAGCCAATACAAGATTTAAAACAAGCAGGGCAACATCTCTAACTCCAAGTTCAATAATTCTAATCAGTCTCTTGGAGATTCACTTCTGCCTCTCCAGCATGGCTACTCAGTCCAGGAAAACTTGCGGTGCCTGCAGCTTGCTTTGGCAGCCATCCATAGTCCTGGAGTTCACTGGGTCTCCATTGTAACCAGAGTTCATCCTCATAGCTCCATCAGCCTCCATGCAGGCAATCTAGCACACCTGCTTCACACTGCTGATGGCCATTTTTCAAAAACAAAACTGTGTTGCATATCCAATGACCCTCTCTTTCTGAATTTTTTATACTCCACAGAACCAGATGGGCTGCCAATTTGTTAATTCAGGTGGGAACAAAACTCTCAAGCCCCTAACTTCAAAGAGTACATTCTTCCTGCTGTTACAAAGTAGACCACCTGACCCAATCACAAAGGTTGTCATCTCTCAAACAATTTCAGGTGAACGGGCAGCAGTTTTTGCCCAAAGATCTTTCTGTACCATCTCCATCTGCTCATACCAATCCATCTTTACATAAAGCAACCCTGCTCAAATTCTCAGGACACGGGCCTGCAGAATGCAGCAAAGCATCTCATGTAAACTGCTTCTGGCACAGTCCTGGCAAAGTTCTTTCTTACCCTCATAAGCGAAACCTCACAGTCCATAGTTCTTATTTCATTCAGGTCTTTCAACTCTGACTAGAATGGTCCATAAAGCTGTACTCACAGCACTAAAAGGTGTCCCATAGGATGAGGTTTTTAATCTGTCATCCATAATCCTTCTGCATATCAATTCCAAAATGCCAAAAGCCACAGAATCAGGGTTCTAGCAGCAACAAATGAACCCCCTCTCTGGTACCAAATCTGTTGTTGTCAACTTTCTCTGTTGCTTTACAGAAAGAACCTGAGCAAAAGTGGCTTGTGGAGGAATGAGTTTATTTGACTTACAGACCTGAGGGGAGACTCCATCCTGGTAGGGAAAATGATGGCATGAGCAGAGGGGTGGACATCACCTCCGACACAGCACTGCAAACAGCAGCAGGAAGGTGTGCCAAACACTGGCAAGGGGAAGCTGGCTTATAACCACCCCCAACAACACAGCTCCAGCAAGGTTATAAAACCCAAACTGCCATCATCTGGGGATTGATCAATCAGAACACATACATTTGTTTATGGGGGACACCTGGATCAAACCATGATAATTGTTATGTTTGAGGCACACAAGAGGACATAAAATATTTTCAGAAATTCCAGATAACCTAGATCCTGCATTTGAAAATTCAAGAACAAGTTGAATTTAAGTGGAATTCCATCCTTGTGAAGTAATTATGAAAACTCTGAGATTCCCCAAACTTCTGAGGAGAGGATTGATCCTTTTCTTCATGCTGTTTGTTAGACCAAACCACTATCAGTTTGTTCATAGCCCATTTAAGTGAAAATCAGAATATCTTCAATTGTAATATTGATTTTCCCTTAACTTTGGCAAATACCATTCCTTTTTTGATTAGCATGAATAAAAATGGGTTGAAAGATGCTAAAACAAAATTCTTGTTGTGGCCCTAAACAGAACCATCAGGCTCAGGAGATGGTTACATGATTAGTAGTGCTATCCATGGAAGCTTGAGTACCTTGGAGAGCGTGAGTCCACATGAGTTCAATTCCTCAACATCCATGTAAACAGCGGAGTGACCATACTTGCCTGTAACCCCAATCCCGTAGGCAGTGAAGACTGAAGAATCACTGGTGCTCTAGTAAACAGCAGCCCTGAGTTCATAGAGAGATTCCATTTCAAGAAAATTCTTCGATGAATGTTAGAGGAGAACTTGACACATTCCCCTCTGGCCTTCACAAGGAGTGCACACAAGGTATGTGCAACTGCTCACTTGCATATACCATACACATACACATACACAGCACCAAACTTCTTATGCACACATATGTAACAAAATGATAGAGGTCTATTAAAATTAATTCTAGACACTGTTAAAATTTCCTTGCTGTTTAAATTATAGGTGATAATTTTAGGGGATCATTGCATTAATTCATTGGGTCCTGCTCTGTAATATACCATCTCAGAACTCAGTGACTTAAAACAAATCATCATGTGTTTATTATTCCTCATTAGCTTACTTCTGAATGCTAGAAAAACTGAGTTGTACTAGATAGTTCTGCTCATATTGGCATAAACTTCTTTACATATTTAGGACTGCCTGTCTGTATGGTCGTCTACCTTGAGCTTCAGTAAATGCCCTCTTTTCCTGGTCTTCCAGTCTCCATTGGGAATTTGGAATTGTTGAGGTGTTTGCCTGCAAAGCCTAACAACCCTGGTTCAATTCAACAGTACCCATGTAAAGCCAGATGCACTAAGTGGTTCATGCTTCTGGAGTTTGCAGCAGCTAGAAGCCCTGGTGAGCTCTCTCTCTCTCTCTCTCTCTCTCTCTCTCTCTCTCTCTCTCTCTCCTTCCTCTCTCTTTCTTCTCTCTATCTCTCTCTGATTGCAAATAAATAAGCTTAAAATATTCTTAAAAAAACAAAAACCAACAACAACTAAATCCAAACAAAATAAAACAAAACAAAAACATGGTTCTGTGATTTAGAAAGCCCCATAGCTTTCACCTCAGTGGAAATGCCAAATATGTGACCATGGAGTAGAAACTCAGTTTCAATTGACCCCCAAATTCCATCTTCCAATGTAGCAATGATTTCATGATGTTTTTATGGTAGAAAAAAAATGTCATACATCAAGACAGTTTTCAAATACATTGGTGGAAAAATCAGGTAGGCAAGTTGTGTGAAAATAGGAAAATCTCTGCTATAGGTTCAGATTATATCCAAAAAACTTATAGGTATTGGGGTTGATGCCAGATGGGGGTCTGTCCATACATTCCAAAAGGATTTACCTGATAGTCACAAGGACCGTACACAGAGGAGGACAATAAATGTTCTTAGAGGCTAAGACAACCTAAATCTTTTGGCTTTGGACCTGAAATATTTCAACTCTTAGCTATTCCAGAATTTCTGCCTGATAAGATGTTCAAGATAGGTGTGTCTTCTTTCTGGGGAACTTCAGTTAACATTTCCCCAAGAGGGAATAGGAGCAGGTAAGCACTTTCGAGGTCTGGGTTCATGACTGGTGTTTCTGCTACTTTCTCCTGGCTAAAACTCTTCACAGTATCAGTAGAGAAATAGATTGCATCTTGGAAGACCGGAACAGCAAATTGACATCGCAAAGGTGTGGATTAGGGAGGTAAAGCAATGGACGTGTTTTGCCATCAACCTATTGAAGATCCCATGTGGCTCCAGTTGTAAATATCTGTACTAAAAGTAAAATATACTCACTCACAATCCAGTGTCCCAGAGTTTGATCCAGTTCTGATATCACATCAGCTTCTCACAAACTACAGTTAAGTACCACTAAAGCTCATGAGGTGCAACTCCAGAATGAGGAGGAAGGGAGATACCCAGCAATCACCGGGCAGCAGTAAGTCTGAAATCACACTGGAGAAATGTTGCCAAGCCCCTCAGTGATCAATGTAAGGGTTATTTCTGTATTAAGTCTTGTTTTGGCTCCCTGAGAGAAGCTACTCAGTGCATTTTTGGCACCCTCCCATCTGGCACCCTCACATCTCTCACCTCCCCAAGGTGAGGACTTTTCTTAGTCAAGTGCTTTCTTTGGCCATTTTGAAGCATTTGTCCATTTGGCATCTGGATAGTTCTTTTCCTTTGATTTGATCTTATCTTTGGAGAGCTGGTGGCTCAAAGAACATTTGTAACTTGGAGAAATAAAGTCTCTCATTACATTGGGTGGCTCTGTCTACAAAATGTTCTCTGAAAATTTGTGGGCTCTAAGTTGGGTTATACTGCACTTAACTTTTGCTGGGAAAGGCACACCACATTGTTTTGTGAAATGCTTGTCTTTGTTCATTTAACCACTTCCCTTTGAGATTTGCTTCCAGGAGACTCCTCCATTGAGATTTCAGTAAGTGTCTCCTTTCCCTTAATGCTTTCTGAGGTCTTACTTAGCAAAGGTTCTTAGAGCCATAGCTTGATTTTCTCTCCATTGTCACACTTTATTCCATGTTGAAAATCTTCTGACATTTAAGAAGACTATAAAGGAAATACAATTTTATTTTTCAACTTAGGAATCCTTGACCTCACTAAGTTCCATCTAAAATTTACCTGCAAGTAAAAAAGTGTCGGTTTGACTCTCTTCTTTTAAGCATGACTTAACTGTTAGACAATTGGCATTCTGACTTTAATATGTAAAAATTACCTGACCAAGAGACATACATCCATTAGATATTATATGTTACTTTTAATGGAGTATAAAGTTTACATATACTGCTACATAACACAGGTCAACAGTGTTTCCAGAAGCCATCACCTTTTTTTTCAGCACTTTACTGGTTTTGATTTTGTAGTAATGGTTAAACTCTGGTCCTACATCAGGAAGTGACCTCATGTGAGAACTGGTGTAACATATATGACAATTTTGTTTTGATAGAATTATACTTGTAGATCATTTTCCTATCAACTAGTTATCGCATAATAATTACTTAGCACCCAGTGGCTTGGAGCAATGTGTATTTATTATTGCTCAAAAGCTAGTCCTGAAGGTTTATACTACTCCAATTGGCCCTACCATCTAAAAAGTTCCCAGTACCTCAGGAATAAGACTGTGGAACTAAGCTCATGCTCACGTCCCACATCAAACAGAGATCTTTAAACTCTTAAGTAGAGATTTGCTTTGAAATGCCACACATTTTTTGACTGCCATAGCTGCTGTATTCCATAGCTGGTTCTGTGTGTTCTGAGCTTACACTGGATTGCTCTAGTATCTTGTCTTAGTGTCAGAGCTAACGGATCTAGTGGTTTAATACTTGTATGCACCCCCAGTCTTAGAAAGGCATCAAAACACAAACTTCTGAAAAATTCTTTCTGATATACTAGTGCTAAATACCTAAATAGAAATGTAAAATGTCAAAGCTTTTCCTTCCCACAAACACTACAAAAATCTTGTGCAGCATGTCTATGACTATATATATATATATATATATACACATATATATACATATATACATATATAGGTGGGGGTGGGGGTGTTTGGGTAGGTGACGGGTCAGGCAGCTCCAGAGACACCCTCTCCTTGAGTGGGAGGTGTCTATCTAGAGCTAAAACCTAGGTGCTGAAACTGATTGGTCAGATATGAAGCAATCAATCAGCTGTCTCTGACTCACCTGGGGAAACTTAAATTAACTTTTCTAGAAAAAAGCTCTTTCTTGACCACATGAGGAGGCTGGCAAATGGACCTCTGACTCTTCAGGGACTGGTAAGGTCTCCCCAGCCCCACCACAGCCTGTGGTGAGGGGCTGGATTTCTCTTCCATATGAATCTTATCTTCTCATGATTTTAGCTAAACAACATAAGTTCTGTTAAACTCTCCACGTTTTTCTCCCCACACTTGCGGCTGGAGAACTCCATAACTCCCTATGTTCCCTTAAATAATAAAGTCTCCCACTATACCTTACTATCTTGTCTGTGATTTTAATTCTTTAACTTTGTAGACAAGAACTTGGGTACTCCTTAAACTTTGGGGTGCATTGAAATTTTTGCTGGGCGTTATCTAAATTCTAAACCCCAGCTTTCCCCACAACAGGTGTGGATGTGGGTGTGTGTAAAATAAAAATAAAGACTTGTGATGCAAGTAAAAACAATTGCTGGAAAACGTTAAATCTATGACTGTATAGGCTCAAGTTGTTTATAATTTAGAATTTTAGAAAGGGTGCACATTCCTAAAGTTTTATTTTAGAACATAATTTTGTTAGTTTTAGAACATAATTAAGAAATAAATATTTAAAGGAGAGTATTAAATCTGTAATAAGTGGCTTACAAGGAGCACCAAACATGTGAGTACACTTGTTTATATAAAATTTTGTCAAAATATACTTATGCCATAAATTGAAGACATTAGTTGAGATAACTGAGCACTGTTCAAAGAGAGATACAATGAACATTAAAATGAATAATGTTTTTAAAGAATTTTCAGTCTATTAGAAATAAAATTAATATGATACAAAAATAAGGGTATCTACTCATAAATAAACATTTTAGATCTAAATAAAGTGTGAATATTGTTGTAGTCATCCACATGCCGCTGGGATGAATCTCCAAAGCACAGTTTTGGGAGGAAAGTATTTATTAAAGCAACAGATCCAGGGGAAGTTCCATAAAGGAGGAAGAAACTGGCCCCCTTTCACAGATCTAAGCAGAGAAAAACCCATAACCTCCAACCAGCACACTCCAACTCTAACTAAACATCAAGACCTCAGGCCTGAGCTCAGACTTCTCTTTACATATGTAGAGCTAGGATTTCACATCCACCTTAGAAACACCTTAAGGCTGGACCCTAGAAGGCCAGGCCAAGGTGATACCTCCAAATCTTTAATACACTTTTGAATCTATTGGGGGACATTTAATCAAACTACCACAATCCATCCCTGGCCCCTAGTAGATTTATAACCATCTATATTATCTTCAGTCCAACTTTAAGTTTTGTAAGATCAAAACAAATTAAAAACTTTTAACATTTTCAACTGCTATGAGGCATATCAAGAAAGACTGGGCCAATGCAAATTCAACAATCATCGGAAAATATCCCACATCTGCAGTTCAAGTCCCATAGCACAACCAGTGACTGACAGTCTCTGGATTTTCCAAATTTGTCTCTCCAGCTTGGCTGAGTACCTGGGGAAAACTTCCATTCCTAGTCAACAACGCTCTATGGTAGCCCTTTCACAGTCCTGTGTTATATATATATATATATATATATATATATATATATATATATATATATATATATATCCAAAACATCTTTGGGTCTCCATTGCAAACCATGGTCCAGCTTCCAATGGCTTCACTGGCCAATAAGAGACTTTACACCCTGTTCCATATACTTCATCTTAAAAACGGCTCCTGGAACAGTGAACACTTCATGACCCACTCCATGCATGTATTACTTCCAAAAGCAATACCAGGTTTGCAGAACACAGCCATATTGTTAATCTAGGGACAAAGTAAACTGGTGATATTGAAGAGCATGTTCCTTCCTTTTAGTTATTTCCTTTTAAAACAGTTTTTACAGTCTTTTATTCAGTTCTTCCTGGGTGGAAACACCTCAGGCATCTCTCCATTGTTTCAATGTAAAGCATTTGGACCATAATCAAAAGCCAGTCTCTGTGCCAGTAAGTTAAATTTGCTTTAAGGTTTTTCTAACTTTAAATATTTAATTCTTAGTTCCAAGCACAACAGTCCATTACTTAAATTCAACCTTGGTCAAACTCTCTGGACATGGGCAGTAGGATGCACCCACCCCTTGGCCCAGGCACACAGTTCTATTAAAGTTTTCTGGGTCCCTTTAGAAAATTCATAAGCCAAGCCTCCAAATGTAATTCTCTCTGTACTTAACATCTCCAAATTCCCACCAGAAGAGTCCATAAAACTTGGCTTACCACTCTGGAAGGCATCTTCAGTTGCAAGTACCAAATCCATGTCCATTCCTCCAGCTCACAAGTTCTAGAAGATTTCCTCTAGCACACAATTTCCAGAAGATCAAAATCCACACAGTCAGATTCATCTCAGCAATATCACCCCACTCTCAGTACCAAATCTGTCATAGTCAGCCACACACTGATGGGATGAATCTCTAGGCACAGTTTTGGGAGGAAAGTACTTATTGAAGCAACAGATCCAGGGGAAATTGCATAACGGAGGAAGAGGCTGGCCCCCTTTCACAGATACAAGCAGAGAAATACTCATCACCTCCAGCCAGCACACTCCTTCTCTTAACTAAACAGTAAGAACTCAGGTCTGAGCTCAGACTTCTCTTTGCATATGTATAACTGGAATTCATATCCAACTTAGAAATACCTTTAGGGCTGGACCCTAGGATGCCAGTCCAAGGTGACACCTTCTCAAGCAAGGAGGCTGGAGACAAATCTTTAATACACTTTTGAATCTAATGGGGGACATTTAATCAAACTACCACAAATATTCTTTGAACAAAATATTATTAGGGATTTGAAATTAAGATAAAAGATAAATTAATTATGAAAAAGGTTTCTTTTCAAATGCAGTATGAAAAATTGGATAACTGCATGTAGCATGAAAGGTCAAAGTTTATTCTCATCCTTGGAATTAAGGGCAGCTGTGTCCATGGCTATTAACTGGATCATATGATGCATATGTAATGTCACTTTTATGAAATAAATTGTTGAAACTAAAATCAAAATTATTGATGTGTTTCAGGACTATACAAAAACTTCTGGGCAGGGAGTAGGAAAACTGTTTGAACACTGTTTTGGGAATGCTGAGTCATTTTTCCTCTGTATTATATTTCAATTTGCTAATGCTATTCTTTTATCTACTTAAGTATAGAATAAATGTCTTTAGTGTCTCTGATTCATTCCCCTTATTGTGTTTTAATGTCCTCCTCTTTTTCTTTTGATTTTTTCTTTACTTTCCCTGCTTGTCTATTTTCATTGTCACTTATTTTAAATTCACCCCTTCCTCAGTTCCTTTTTCTTTCTTCTTTTTGTTGTAATAACCTTCTGGGTCAGTCCTGTCAACTCCTTCTTCCACTGCCTTCCCTTACTTCTCTCCCCATCTGTCTCATGTGTTCCTTTCTATCGAAAAAATATTCCATTAGGTGTTCAGTTATTAGTTTTGAAGACAGTAATGGGATTCTACTTTACGTTCATTCTGAATTAATAAAATATGTAGTAGCTATTAGTACTAACAATTATGAACTGACTGGGGGAAAAAAGGAAAATCCTTGAGGATGTTTTCACACACAATAAATGCATGCTAATTAGGCTGCTGTAGACACTCTGCATTCAGAAAGAAGTAAGATTCCTAATTGATGTTTGGATAAAGTCTTACACTCAATATTCTTTTTGGATTTTTAATCTTCATCTCACCTTCCCCAGCACAAATCAAAGTAACCAAATTGATAAATTATAATAATTTAAAGTTGCCTCTCTCTGTAATGCATTTTACTGCTATGTAAAAAAAATTAATAGGTGAGATTATACAAATATTTGTTGAGAAAATAAAGAGCAAAGATATATTACTGATATGATTGTCAGGATTTTTCTGTTTCTTTCCTAAGTGAAGCAGTTTAGGAAAAGAATTGGCCATTGTTTAATTTATTATGAACTTTGCTATAAAATATATTACATATTAGTCATATTATGCGATCAATAATTTTAAAATGAAGATAATGAAAGTAGATTATGTACATTATTTTCCAAGAAGAAGAAAATTTTATGGGGTAATAGAAATAGAACAAACAGGAATAAAAGCTAAAGATAAATTTTAAAGCACATATTATGCAATATAGGGAAGCATTGTTTACATAGAGCAAATAATAAGTGGGAGATAAATTAAACTTTACATTAATTTTTATGTAATATTCCAAATTTTCCTACCTTCTTATATTATCTGATGACTTGCTGTAGAGAGATTCAGAAATGAAAAAAATATGGAGGATGGAAGAAGATAAAAACAATGAGATATGAAAACTGAGAAAGAACTACATTGAAAGAGCAGACTGGGGTGGAGGAGAAGACAAAGAGCATTCTGAGACTAGAAGATGATCAGAGTAGAGTACATTCATGTAATAAACTGCTCAAAAATGTGCAAAAATAACCTTGGGCATAACCTTGAAGAGATTTTAGAGAAGGCCTTAAACATACAAATAAATTAGTTACATATAAAACCTGAGAGGTAATGTGAAGCCTATTTTTGTTAGAAATAGTAAAAAAAAATCTTCTTGGCAAAAATGAAGATGAGTATTTACTGAACATTGGCTATATTATAAACACTGTACTTTCTGTATGTTATGGCCATCATAAAACTCTTGGAAATATGGCATCTTGTTATATTTACAGAGATTTTTGAAAAAAATTGATCCTAACAGCAAATTTTGAGTTTTCTGGGTCGATTAAAGCTTTTGAGCTAACATTTCTAATTTCTAATTTTAGAAATCTGACAATTGGATAGATTTGGAAATATGTGTGGATTGCTGTATTATAAAATACTGCCAGTCTTAAATGAGACTTAAAGAATGGTTACTAGAGTTGCAAAGCTTTGGAAAATGTAGTGAAATTCATTTGCAATACCACCATAGCAAAGTGTCTATCTTTACAACAGCCATACTGGCTTGTAGACTGGCCATCCACTAATTCTCCATGCCACTACACAAGGAGAATGATTCAGCTAAGAGTGGCATGTTCCAGGCCAGGTATGTGGCATACTGTGAATTCCTGCAGTAAGAAGCAAATGTGAGGAAATGTAATACTATAAAGAGCTACCTAAACTCCAGTTCTTTATGTCTCCTTTTGAACTCTTAGGATTCTAAAGAAAGTTTCATTTCTTAGATGTAGAAAGTCATTCATAGAAAAAGTAGGTGAATAAGCCATATCCCACAGCCTCCAAGTAGCAGTGATAGGGTATTTTCTGGCCCCAGGCCCACTTTTGAATAAGAGTTTAATATTGTTTCTCCAAGAGACTCATATGGCACTAGGTAGAAATGAGTAGAAAAGGTCTAACTATAATGTAGGTCAAGGAGGTGAGTTCTTGATACTTAGAAATGAGTCTAAGTAACTCTCCTTAGTACTCCCCCTGAACTCCCAGGTTTTAATAGCCAGACTGCCAAGAAATACAGGGAAGAGTGACTGGAAACATTCCCTCTTAGCATCACCCAATGTCACCAAACATTTTGGACCAGATCACAGTTGTCAAATATTTTCCCAGTTTTTTTCTGATGTGTAGATACCATAAATATTTTCATACTCTTTTTGAAAATAAGAGTTTATTCTACTAATTCAACTTTATCAGAGGCATAACTATTATATTCAATTCATGATTTATTCATTGAAAGACTTTCTCCTCTACCGAAAGTGTTCAAAGTGTTAAAATTCAATTATGCTTTTTAAGTCTCCCTGCAAAAAAAAATGATAAATGTCTTATGAAAATGTATTTAATTGGTGCTCTCCTAGCTTGTAAGACTCATGTAATAAGGACAAGGGGTATGGTCATGTGTGAGTGAGGACACTTTAGATAGCACCTAACCAACCACATGGCTCTCACAGGTAAGAATACTAAGGCCTATTCAATTATGGCTCAGTGACCTAAGTTTAAATGATTTTCTCTGGTTTTGGATAATTTACTGATATTAGATAGGTGGCATAAAGCAGTATTTCTCTGGCACTTTTTCAATTCAGACAGGGCCATTTTGATCTCTGTTTTCTAATTTGGCTTTCCCTCAGAGTATATTCTTAAGCATCTTTGATTGCTTCTTGACTAAGTTTGGGAGGAGAGATATCTACTGATAGAATAATCATTTAGGCAGGAGTTCATGTTCATGTTCTTTGGACTCCTGTGTATGATGGGACTCTGGCAGTGCAAACAGGAATGGTTAGTTGCAGACTGCCTCTCAGGGTTATTTGTTAATGCTATGTGTAAAATGATGACCATTTGGTTTCTAAAAATATTGTACAACTTATGACCTCTTGGATTCACATGGAAACTTAGTAAACAATAGGCCTGCTTGCTTAGAAAAAATAATTATATATGTATATATATGTAAGATGCCTGTTTTTTAAGCTAGTTGCATCATAAATGTTTACTCTTCTATATTTATCACTGAATTATTGCTCTCTAAATTACTTTTAAGCATATAAAAGGGAAATGACATAACAAGGAAAAACTACTCTCATAGCAGATTAACTTCTAAAATTTTTAATTTTCCCTAGATAGGAATAGAACAAATCCTTACAAGCTAAGCAATTACATGGTCATTTCAACTATGATTATTCTTTGATTATTTCTTTACCTCCTTTCCTGAGCACCTGGTGTGCCTAGCTTCTGAAAATTTAAGACTCACTAAACAGTCTCCTAAGCCTTCGACAGCTTCTGTGATTCTCATCCCCTTGCATTAGTAAAAAGGGCAATCTTTCTGCGTCACTGTCATGCTGAGACTTCAGCCACTTCATAAGGTTTGCATGTTTCCTCCACCGCTTGCCTTGGGAAAGCCCTGTTCACCCTTGAGACGACAGGAAATTACCCTCATCCGCTGTCCTGCTCTGTGCTATCATAGAGCTATGCTCTACAATGAGATGATTGTTCCTTCACTTTGTCCAAGTTCCTTAAAATATCTGTCTCCATTTTATATTCATTAATTTTCCTATGCCTCTGCACCTAAGATGCATTGAAATATTGTTGAATG
Organism: Zapus hudsonius; assembly: GCA_004024765.1. Classification (NCBI taxonomy): domain Eukaryota; kingdom Metazoa; phylum Chordata; class Mammalia; order Rodentia; family Dipodidae; genus Zapus; species Zapus hudsonius. The sequence goes on from PVHP010013678.1 coordinate 18,346, forward strand.
AATGAATGAATGAAAAGTCTCCTGTAGGATCTATCAGGCTAATTGGGAATACAAATGGTTTAAAATAATTAGTTTTTTTTTAATATTTATTCATTTTCAAGCAGAGAGGTACAGAGAGAGAGAGAGACAGAGACAGAGAGAGAGAGCATCAGGGCCACCATCTTGTGGGTCTGGCTTATGTGGGTCCTGGGGAATTGAACCAAGGGCCTTAGGCACTGGAGGCAATTGCCTCAACCACTGAGCCATCTCTCCAGCCCCAGTTTTTTTTTTGTTTGTTTTTTTAATGTGGAGATAGAAGGAAATGAAAAGGGAATGTACCCTTATGGTGGGAGTGCAAACTGGTGAAGCCACTCCAGAAATCAAAGTGAAGGCTTTCAAAAGGCTAAACATTGTCCTACCATAGGACCCTGGGTATACACCCTAAAACTCTGAATCCTATCACAGAGATACTTACATATTCATGTTCATGGCTGCCCTGTTCACAACAGCTAGAAATGAATATCCAGGACCAGAAGACTAGATGATGAAAATGTGGCATATGTGTACAATGAAATGTGAAGAAGTAACAAAATTATGAAGTTTGGGAGAAAATGGACTAAAATAGTAAATGTTATACTGAGGTAACCCAGGCTCAAAAAAAATCACATGTTCTTTCTCATCTTTCTGTGAAATAGGGTGTCTGTGAGAACAGACACAGGTTATGAAGATAAAAGAGACCACAAGTGGGGAACAAGTGTTGACGAGTGGGGGAGGGGATAAAAACACTGAATGCTTTAAAGTGAAGGGGGAGGGAAAATGCAGCTGGATAGGGGAAACACAGGGAGAAAGGAAATGAAAAAAAAAGTTTGAACAACCCCATAATGATAACTAATTTTTGTATGCTAATAGTTTTGTTAATGAAAAACAAGACAGGTGGGTCGTTGAGGAAGGGATCTCAAGAGATGGCACCCACTGTTGCATCTTCAAAGATGCTCAGGAACTTGCCAGACAAGGGTCGAGAGGAGGAATCACACACAACATTTCGTATGGAGGGAAAAGCAAGAGCAAAGTCAGGAAACCTGGATGAATATAGCATGCTTAACTAAAAATACTGCTTTTCATTTAGCATTGCCCAAATCAATACTGTACTGTTGTCTTATATATAGAACTTTAACAACATCTCCAATAAAAAAGGATTTATGCACCCACTATGCTGGGAGAACAGATTAATATCTTCCTAGCTTGCAAAGCAATTTCCTCTCAGTGGGATTGTTCTGAAAAGTTCACTCAGAAAAAAAAACATATATCAAGAAAAGAGAAGGTGAGAAAATTCACAGATTGAATGAAAAGTTCATCCTGAAATAAAATTCAAAAAAATAAGGTTTTCTTTTCTGTTTCATTCAAATGGAGATTTTAAATATTGTCTCAACAAATGAAGACTGTTAGAAAAATATCCATTTTTGATATGTGGAATAAGTTGAGCAAACAAATGATCCCTCCAGCAAAGAGCTTCCCTTCACAAAGAGTATTCTTTTCATACACTACTACTGCATTCCCCAGGGTTTCATCACCCCTGCTCACATACGAGCTTGCCTACACCAACCAAATGCAACAAAGATGGCTGCAACAGACCCAGCAGAGTGACTGGTAATGAGCTGAACAAGAGGTCACTTGGAGAAACAGTGTCAAACTATCTCTTCATACAAGTAACTCACCATGTGATGAAGATGCCTATAGAGATCATTTTATTTAGAGTTTTTAAGGTATAGTTACTGTTTTTACTATAATCTATATGAATGCACAAGGCTCTTATGTATGTCATTCCTTAGGATCTCTGATGGTTACACACTTTATATTTTTTTTTATTTTTATGTATGTCTATGTATGTGTGCTCATGTGTGTGTGTGTGTTGGTGGGGGGGGGGGAATTGTGAATGTGTTTGCATATGTGTACATGCATGTTTTAGAGTCCAGAGGCCATCCTTGGATGTGGGTCTTCAGATACTTTCCATCTTTATTTTGTTTTATTTTTGAGATGGTGTCTTTTACTGGCCAGGAACTTGCCAGTTAGACTACACTGGCTGGCCAGTTAGCACCCAGGGATCCACCTCTCTCCACTTTCCCAGTGCTGGAATTACAAGTGCTTGGATACCACCAAGCTTGGGTTATTTCACGTGGGTCCTGTGGATTGAACTCATGTCTTCATCCTTGTAAGGCAAGCATTTTATGACCTGAGTTATCACCTCCACTTCTTTATGTTTCCTCAAAATGACAGCATTTTATGTGTGCATTCCTCAAGCCTCATGAATTGCCTTGGAAAATTAAAGGATGTCTCATCATGCTTTCCAGTGAACATTTACTGAGCCATTACTGTGAATATTACATTGCTAGAACTTGTCATAAGTTTCTCATTTATTTTCTCTGTAACTTATGTACTAGTCACTGTTTTATAGTTTCCACCATAACCCCATGCTTCCTAATAGCTACTGAAATTCAGAGCACATTCTTCCACTTTATTCTCCATTGTTGATACATAATAATACAAACAATATACAATAGCAGTTTATACTGGGAGTAGTTACCAAATTGTTCAACATATTTCATGTATATTATTTCTTTAATTCTAGACACCATGATGCTATGATGTCTAGACTATTATTAATAATTACATGAAGAAACTAGGGCACAAAGGATTTAAATAACTTTTTCCCAGCTCACAAAAACAGTGCTACAACAAGATTTCAATCCAGAATCTATCAACATAAGTTGCTTTCTATGTTTCTGTGCCGTGCTGGATACCGACTGCAAGTTTAATAGATAAAGAGAGATTCATTGAAAGAAAAGATGCTTGCCTGCCTATGGGATGGATTAAGTGTTTGGATAGGATTTCTCTGAAACAAGTTCACTGTTCATGAGTTACCATCATGTCTGCATCCAGACAACACTCATAATACAATGTATGCCTATGGTCATACCACCCTGAGCATGCTTGATCTCACCCCATACAATGTTTGGTGTGACAGATTAATCACTACAGACAGGTGGAAAGACAGTAGAGGTCTAGGGGCCAATCTTTCAACACTACTCAGGGGCTGATGAGGTCACACACGATGGTCTATCCAACACTCTCATATTAGGACACTGCTGCCTAGAACAAGCATTTAGCAAGAAGTTGAGGAGTAGCAGAGGAATACAAAGCCACCAAGAGCATTGACCTTGGATCTCTGTGCTACTTTCTGTAGGATAATAACAAATGCATCCAATCCCTGGCATTCTGTATGTTCCTGAAATCATGTTACATACATGGTGTCCACTCACATTGTACACACATATGCACCATGAAGAAACAAGCCATTCCCTGCTCATTCAGTCACAAAGTAATAGTAACCATTTACTTTAGCTTTATACTGTTCTTTAAAGTTTAGAGAGAGGAGCAGAGCTGACTCCTGAAGCAAGCACGCACACTTCCTCTCTCCATCACCACACCTCCGCAGCATCTGAAGGTAGGCATAGTGTCTTCTGATTCCTCCACTTTGGGCTTCTGGAGGGAAGTCTTTATGTTTTATAAATCACAGTATTTCCTGCTGCTGTGCATCTCTGAAGATAACTGATGCTTAAAGGAGGGAAGGAAAAAATGAAGAAACATCGGAAATGACTAGTTGAGATTCCATGGATCACAAGCACATTCAAGTTCTATTACCTTCATGCAAATTCTTCCTTCAGCTTTCTTAAATGCAAAGTAGCATGTGACAGGCTGTGGCAGCATTTTCAGCGCTCAAGTATATTCCATTAGCAGCAGAGTGGATGGCATTTTCTGGTTTTACTAAAATATAGATTGCTTGCCTGTAGCTCTTTATTATCCTGCTTTGAGGATTTCTATCATATTAAGCTCTAGGCTGTAGCTTTTAATGACCTCATTCAAGATATTATTTCTGAACATTGTGTTCTTTAGCTTCTGGGCTAATTTCTTCAAGATTTTCTGTTAATGATCAGATCATCTTCGTATTACTTTATTTTCTAAGCAGTGCCTTGCCTGAAACATTTGTCCACCTTAAGATAGGAAAATAAATCAAAAAGAGTACACATTTATATTCTTGTCTGTTTTGCACCTGCATTCATTAATTTCCTGGAATGTTTACATATCGTTCATGTGCAGTGTCAGGATTAACTCCGGTATTAAGCCATTGATAACAGAAATAGTGTCTTAGTCACTCACTTACAAACCTCATGACAACAACAATAATAGACTTCACAATAATTTTGCTGAAGATCAGTTTATTTTAATCTACATTTTGCCATAAGAAATAACGTTCTGAATGTTTAATAGGGACATATTTAATTTAGAATTAGTCATAATTGTAAATATTGCATTTAAATTGTTTTTACTATGACTCAAGTTTATATTACTAAACATACATTGTTTCTAATTACCTTAATTGAGTTGTCTAGTATTTCTACTCGGTAGAAGGATATTATTCTTTTCTATAGGTAATTTACCTATCTGGAGATGCCTTTTAAATAATGATATGATACAAGTCTGAGTGCTTCATTCTCTTAAATGAGCAAAGAGAGGCTTTTGAGGTTTTTTAACTGTTGACTGTGAAACATATAAATAGGAAAGATTAGGATGTGTATGATTTTAATGTATTACATAATGTAAATTTTTTTTCAGTTTTTGTGAGATTGTTGTCTACTGTTGTGAGAACAACTGTAAAAAATGGTGTGGTACCCATAAGCCAAACCTTAGTACAAGTCAAAATTGGATAAGGGTAGACTTAATGAGGTTCTTAAAATGATGTAGGAATGGGGGAAAATATCAGTATTCCTAGATCTTAAGGAACTTTGGAATTCCTTAAAGATCACCAAAATTATAGAAATTGCCCGCATTTTAAACCTAAGTCAGAGAGGAAATATTTATACTTTACTATATTTCTTTTTAAAATGAGAATAATGTTAGTATCTGACTCGCTTGGTTCTTAGACATGAGTTAATATTTATATTTACTTTATTGAGTGATTATGATGATAAAATAAATTAATATTTATAAAACACATTGGATGTTGCTAACATACAGTATCCAATGGTATACATATTTATTAAATAAATTTTAAGTTATTTTTCATTATAGTGGTGAATTATTTACATAAATGTGAATAGCATTTATGAAAATATTTCTCTAAAACATTAAAAGATATAATTGGAGTATTATCAGTATATCTCTTTTTCATCTTCTTGAATTTACCATATTTCTAAGGCTCTTAACCCCAAAAAAGAGGGATCCCAACCATTTTCTTAGTTCAAGAGGAAACAGAAAAGATATGATAAAAGCGAATCAGCTGCTGTAGTTCTATGTAATTAGTGCTATGACTTAAAAACAAACAAAAAAATAATAACAACATGGTATAGTGTGAGCTACCAGAATGGCCCCCGGTGAGACAGCTGGATCTAAAGGAGAGATATCAGAGCTGAATTATGACCCAGAATTAAAAGTATTGCTTTTCTACTATCAACATCACATCTGTTCTTTTTGCTCATTGGGAAAAAAATAGAAAGGCAAACATTATATAATTGTGGAAAATAAACTTATACCAAAACTTATCCCCATACTATTTAGGCAGGTTTTATATTAGCACACAATTTCTCATAAACAGTAAGAATAATATGGTAATAAATAACCCATGTCATGTATGGGTATCACATTTTAAATAGAAACCACATATAAATCTATGTGTCAATCTTACCATTGCTACTATATTATTTTGGAAATATACCTGTAAATAAGCCATCATATATAGAGCTTTTCAGTTCTGAAATTTGCCAAAAACTTTACTTTTATGAGATGTATGACAATTGCATATTAATTTATATCATGTTTCCTAAAGTGGTTTATTAACATTGATGAAAAAAATTAAAAATTTTATGTAAACATACAACAGGTATTATAAAACTTGAGAAGGTAATATACCCAGTGTATAGACATGTTACAAAGCCAATGTTCTTTTTCTATGAAGCCTGAAAGGATGCTTGATATAAATCAGAGTTTATGACACTACCGGGGAAATGGTCCAGGTGAAATAAGATTATTGTGTTGTACGAAAACTATAATAAAAACTGTCAGCACTGTCACCCAGTTTCCTCTGAGGTCTGTAAAAGATCAAACGTATATTGAGCATCATGTAGCAGCTGTCTAACATGTGAGGGAGCACAATCATGGTGAGCAACAGGATGCCAATTGAAACGAAAAAAAATAAAAAGATATGTATGCCTAGGAGTTAAATTAAAAATTGTAGGTGGGACTAGAAATGCACTGTGAAGCTCGGGCTTCGAAATGGCTATATCATAATGAAACGTATGACAGACCTTCACTGGACATATGTGCAAGCACATGCACCTACACTTAGTTAAATTAACGTGGTATGTAAAATACACATATTTCTTTAATTCAAATTTGTATATTGATAGCACATATTGGGAGAAGGAATTGCTATATTGTCCTGGAATATAAAAAAGAAATGATTTGTGGGCTGGGAAGGTGGCACACCTGTTAAAGGTGATTGCTTGCATAGTGTGTGACATGGGTTTGATTCCCCAGTACCCGTGGAAAGCCAGATGAACAAAGTGGTACACATGTCTGGAATTCATGTCAGAGGTAAGAGGCTCTCTCTCTCTCTCTATCTCTCTCTCTCTCTCTCTCTCTCTCTCTCTCTCTCTCTCTCTCCCTCCCTCCCTCTCTTTCAAAAATAGCAAAATCTTTTCAAAATAATTTGTTATTTTATTGGGTGACAGCAAGAGAACAGAGAAGTGAGAAAAGCAATGTTAGCATGCATGAAACAGGAGATGCAAGACTGTGGAAAGCCTTCCATCACATGGATTCTCCCCTTTACAAGCTTCCTCCATCAGATACTTAGGACCTACCAACAGCCATAACAAACACACACAGTCACATGGAGCCATTTTTAAAAATTTGATTTTCCTAGAACATTGAGGAATCCAACTTATCATCATTTATTTACTGGCTTTTTGGAAAATATTTTTATATCATACTATCATTATGGAGGAAACCTCTAAATGCCTCAAGAACAAAGGATTGCATATAAATAACATTATATCACAGTAAGATTGACTTGCGTGGACTCCTGAAGAAGTCATAAACATGTGTAAGTGTCCATCTCATAGCCCAAGGACTGAGAACAAGGATGGGGTAGATAGAGTGTAGGCATTCTGTTGTTGCTGCTGTTGGGCAGAAGGTGGATTACATTTGACACAAGATTCTCTTTCTCTTATTCCATTCACTCACTCATGTTCTTACAGAGCTAAATCATACATGTTGTATCAGATGAAATGCTGTATGAAATGAACAAACACATATTCATCCATAAGTTTCTCTTTGTATGATGATGTGACATGATGCTCTCTTCATGGCGTTGTCTTGCCTGTCCTTCAGCCTCTGACACGTGGTCCTTTAACACATGCTCCAGTCCTACCTGTCCTTCAACTTCTGACACATGGCCAGTCTTACCTGTTCTGGAATCTCCAACACGTGTATCTCAGAGAAATATCTATGATTCTTCTGAGAGGGAAATAGCTTTTCCTTCTCTTGAAATCCAGTATGTGGAAAATGAGCACTTCAAGCCTGTTTCTTTTTTCAGATGCCTACCATGTTTACTGTGTGTAAATGTCTGTAAAAGTTTGTCCTTCATCTCCTCAATAATCCATTCCATATCAGTTTCAGAACATGTTTAAAATTATGAAAAATGCCTGCTAAATATCTAAATCAAATTATTTAGTATAACTTTAAAATCTTTGAATATCTCACAACCTTCCTCAGAAGTACAAATTATTATCTCCACTTGCACATGAAAAAAGAAAATGAAGGCCTAAAAAGTCATTTGTCTAAAAGCCTAAGACCAAGAAAGTCAGTGAAGAAGTAAATAAAGATAGCCAAGCCCAGGCTCAATAGACCTAGGCTTTCAGAGATAATGCAATCAATGTCATTGGACTGGCATCTACATTTACATATGAGTGCAGGGAAGAATTGTGAGAATGAATTATAAAAACAAACAGGGAATGAACTATAAGAATGAAAAATGGTTATTTGGTTTTTAAGAGTCTGTAGATTAGTATTTCGGACAATTTTGGGCACCCTTGATGCCTCTCTCTATTGTCCTTCCCCAGGTTATCTGCCTTGCTGTGGGAATAGCTCTTTTGCATGCCATCTCACTTTCTTAGAGGTGTGTTAGGGCTCTAAATGGTGAGTTTGAGGTGAATGGTCTCCTGCTTGGGTGTCCCCCATCAAGTCATGTCCCTTTTGTGGCGTTCGGTTGTCCCCAGTTCACATTGCTTTCTGGAAAATACAGTCTCCAGCTGAGAGTGAGATTATGATTGTTCAATTGAGACAAATATTGTTAGGTTGGTGAGCGTTTGGTGGGTGTAGCCTTTCTGAGAACCTATGGTTAGTGAGGACTTTCCCACATAGATGGGGTTCTTGGTCCCCATTCAGGGTTGTCTTGGGTTCCCTTACCAGTCAGGGGTTCCCTGCCTCTGAGTGAATCTCATAGCCAATTAGCCAGCTGTTGATTACCCACCTAGGTTGGGTGCCAGTATTGCACAGATGGGCACTTCTTGACTTGCTTGTCTGTGCCATATAGCAGTGTATTCTGCACTCTCAGAACACCTGTCAGTGTAACTTGAAGATGCCTCCTGCCCTCTCAGAATATCGTTGGTCTGGTTCCCCTGACAGTTTGTACAACACCTTCCGGCATTACCCAGGCTGCCCTTCTAGAAGGGAGCTGATTTTGTTTCAGGACCCTAACCCTAATAACTATGCAAAGTATACAACACCTTCCGGCATTACCCAGGCTGCCCTTCTGGGAGCTGATTTTGTTTCTGGACCCTAACCCTAATAACTATGCAAAGTATAAACTCACCCGCTATGACTCAGGGAAATTTGCAGAAGAGGGGGTGGAAAGAATGTAAGAGTCATGGGGGGAGAATAATTAATGCATAAGAGGGAATGTCTTAGATTCAATGGCTTTATCTAAGAACCTATGATAAGGAGCATATTGTTGTGTCAATATATGTAATTTTAAGCCAATAAAACATTAAAAATGTAATTTTGAAAAATTTAGAAATAGATTCATTGTGTGCTTTTCAAAACTCTCTGTTTCAAGGAGCCTCTATTTAACATTTATGGATGTGTGTAGATATGTTTTTGTACATTAACTTCATTACAATCAGAATGTAAAATAAAATATCCATCCCATTAAATTTTAAATTTTAAGAAAAAAAAGAATGAAAAATGGGAATGAACTATGGGAAAGAACTGTGGGACTATATCTTATGGACTTTACAAGTAACTTTTGTCATATTATTACTGTGAGATGCTAAATTCCTTACTTAAAATTTACCCTGAAATTAATCTTACAACTATGTAATCTACCTCCTTAAAGCATTGTGACTAGGTTTCTTCTGTCTTGCTGTACCTTTGTCCTGAATGGCACAGATGTCCAATACTGACAAGCAATTTTTAGAGATACTGACTAATTTTAAGCTATGGTCTTTGCACAATCTCTTCAGTGGCCTGGTTGGTTGGACCCTCCACTCACAGCAAGCATACATGCATAAGAAGTGCTGACCATAGTATTTGAAGACAATAAGGTCAGTAACCCAGTGTCTTCAGATCTATTGAAGACAAGGTAGACTTAATGTTTGTGTATTCTGGATCAGCAGAGTTCATCAGGTCATACCCCAAATCCCTTATTTTAACAATCATTTAAAGATTAATCCAAGTCAAAAATTCCTTACCCTTTGCTTAAACAATGCACTTCATCTTTTTTTTTTTTAATTTTCTTTTGGTTTTTCGAGGTAGGGTCTCGCTCTACTCCAGATTGACATGGAACTCACTGTGGAGTCTCAGGGTGGCCTCAAACTCACAGCGATCCTCTCACCTCTGCCTCCCAAGTGTTGGGATTAAAGGCATGCTCCACCACGCCCCAACAATATACTTATTTACGTATTACTGGTTCTTGGCTGTTCAATAAAAATGCCAGTGAGTACCTGCATGTGGATTAAGCTAATGCTATAGTCAGATGAGAACAGCAGTGACAGCAGATATGGTGGATTTACTAATGACTTAAAATGCCTTTTCTTCAGCTTCCTTTTTCCGAGGCAGCTAGCCCACTCTTGGGTATTCTAAGAGTCAGTTCTATTTCTCACCTCTAATACTACGAGCGGTTTGTCCACTCCTGGATAGCAAAATTCAAGGAGTAAGTCTTCTTTCAATTCAGGTCTGAGCCCCCCAAATATTGCAAGGAGCACAGGCTCCACCAGCACCTATGCTTTCAAAGCTGGTACATTAAGTATATGGAATAGCATTTACATTTACATATGAGCATCTCCTTATTAATTAGCAGCTGGGCCTAGTGGTATAGACCTTTAATCACAGCTACCCAGGAGGCTGCATCAGGACAATTGTGAATTCAGGGCTTAGTAAGCAAGAACAGCTTAATGCAAATCTAAGAGTTAGGCACATGGGTCAGTGGTAGAGGATTTTCTTAAATTCAATCCCTAGTACTTTAAAATAAATCATTGGCATGTACATAAGTCTACGTTTATTTGTGCATGTATGCTTGATATGTACTATATAATATATTTGATACACATGCACATATATATGACCTGCCTGCATTCTAGTGTGCTGGTTATGACTATATTTAAAATAACAAGGTCTTATGAAGAGCTCTATCCTAGGAATATGGCTTCTCACCATGTCCTTGGTACAAAGCAGAGGTTGAAACCTCTGGTTCTTGGATCTAGCTGTCTTCCTCAATCCTCCCAAATCCTGTTAATTCCCAGGATGTGAAGAATGGCTTCCTAGAATGGTTTGCCAAAAGACCATCTCTGTCCCTTGAGGATGTAAGTGAGAGTGCCCATCTGTATAGTGCCTGCTGTCCTGGTTAAAGCACAGCTCTTCAGAGGCTGCAGGTGAGGGAAGAAGCTACTTCACATGTTTCTGCATCTTAATATCTCTTGGGCAAGGAAAAACTAGTAAGCATGCTTACTTTTGTAGTCATTATATTTGTTTCTATATATTTTAATAAAGGAAATACCGCTAAGTGCTTAATCAATTACTTGCAAATAGCTGCAACATTATTTGCTTTCTATTCCATTTCAACAATTCAGGTTCTAAGTCATTGATTGTATTTTTAAATTAATTTGCACCAACATTTGGAAACAGAGATACTTTTTCTTCATTGCTATGGAATTGTAGTAATCTTATACCACCCACATTTTCTCAGCATAATTATCAGTTCCATTCATTGGGCGATATGTCAATTTTATTTTGCTATATTTGTCATTGTTATTTATATCTTTCCTTATTGCATAGTATCTATGTTTCTTATGTGCAAAAAGGCCGTGGTAAGTGGGGCAAGCTGTAAGGACTGAGCCTACCTTCTGTATAAGGGCTATGCTTTCTTTTCATCCTATTTCTTCCTGCATTTATTAATGAATACCAGTTCAATCTTCTTGCTCCTCCTCTTCCTTCACTCTACACTAAAAGTTTGCCTCCACATCTCCTTCTAAACCATTTTTAAAGAAATGGACATAAAACTTTGAGGTTAAGAGTCATATTCTCTAATACACATGTAGGTCTATAGCACTGTTTAAATTTGTCTCAAAATGGTATTTTCTGAAAATGTATGGAAATATTTTACTTGTATGTATGGAAATATTTGTATGTAAGAGAAGTGCATGGCTTTCTCATTTCTTACTCTATTAAAACCTCTGTAGGGCTGGAGAGAATTCAGCAGTTAAAGGCTCTTGCTTGCAAAACCTCACAGCCTGGGTTTGATCCCCAATGCCCAAATAAAGCCAGATGTACAAACTGGCACATGCACCCGGAGTTTTTTTCCAGTGATAAGAGGCCCTGGTGTGCCTATACAAGCTCTCTCTTTCTCTCTCTCTGTCTCTTTCTCTCTCTCTTATATATTCTCTGTCTCTTAAATAAATTTAAAAGAAATTTTCAGAACACATATATATTTTCAAGTTAAGAAAAGTTCATTTTAGGGAAATTAACAGAAAAAGTCCCAAGCTGGGATGGGTGATGAATGTGTAATTCTCTGTAATGTTTCTAAGATTAGTCTAGGACTGGGGAGATGCCTCCATGGCTAACTTGCCTTCTGTGCATGCTCGGTGACCTTACTGGATCCCCAGGACCCATATAAAGCCAGACGTGGTAGAATGAGTTTCTTTATTCCAAGAGTGCCTCTGGCAAGGTGGGAGGCAGATACAGAAGCATCCCTGGAAGCTGGTGAGAGCTGCCATGCAAGTAGAGAACAATAAGAGATTCCTAAAAAAAAAAAAGAGAGAGAGAGAGAGAGAGAGATTCCTAGGTAAACGAGGTGAAAGGTAAGGACTGACACCTGAGGTTGTCCTCTGGCCTACACACACGTGCTGTGTCATGTGCGCACCCAAACTCACAGACACATGCATCAAATGCACATATACAAAGGTTCTATAAATAAAAAATATATCATATATCATAATAAAAGTATCTTTGTAGCCTAATTTAACTTGAAAACTGTAGTAAGCAAGCTTCTGATTAATAATGTGAGAATTAGAGGAGGGCCAGGGCTGCAGATTGGTCACTGATTGAGGAGGATGAACTTGCTTGAACTCTGAGGATGACTACAAGAGAAATCACTTCCCTCCTACGTCACAGGACCTGGAAGTCCGTGACAGCTACCTCAGCTTCAGTACTGCACGATCCTGTAAAACCCGACCATCTCATCTTGTCTTGAGAAGTCTCTCGAAAAGATTGTCAAAACTCCCTTCTTTTTCCTTAAATTTTGGACTGCAGGATAAATCACATTGTAGTCTTTTTTGAATAGGAGTTATTGCCTGCTTCCTTTCTTTTTGTCAGTCCACAAATTACTTTAAGACAGAGGCATTAGTATTGCCAAAAGTAGTCAGTGAAATACTATGGTTAATGTTCTGCCTTCTCTAAAGAACAGGATAGTCCTGAATGTAAGAGACTGAAGGTATCCTCGGAGTTTCCACTGTTCTTTGTGGGCTTCTGTAGGGTACTGAATTAAGCTGCTCATATGTATGTAAAGGGGGTGTTAGTAGTCATTAATTTATAAAGTCAATTTAATAGGATTGATTATAGAACCATGTAGATTTGGTGGCCTGGGAAGATAACTCAGTGAGTAAAATTTTTTCCGTGCTAGCTAAGAGAACCTGAACTTCAATCTCCAACAGCAATATAAAAAGCCAGGTGTGGTGGTATGTCCCTATAATCCCAGCACTAGCGATAGAGAGGAGGATCCTTAAGGGTTGCTGGTTAATTAATCCAGTCTAATTAAAGAACTTTAGACTCAGTATCTCAAAAAAAAAAAGGTGGAAAATGACCAAGGAAGAAAACAGATGTTAACTTTTGGCATTCATACACACACGCACGCACGCATGTGCATATATGTACATAACTAATATACATCTCAATCACAGGCATACACGAAAGCATATTGATGCTGATGTGTTCTTATTGTTTCTAATAGTTGTATTTCATATATAGAAAGTATAAACTATTCAAATTTGAGCCACTAGTATATGAGAAATTCTATAGTTCTCTAATAGACTATAGAAAGTTGGTAGGCTAGTTCTCAGTTCATTTTTTCTAACCTTGTGATCATTATCATCAACAATATCCTTGGTCATCAGCTATATGTGAATTGCAAACTGTTCTATAATCTTCTTTTTTGAATCATATTGAGGTACCTACATGTGAACGAGAATTCCTCATAGATAATAAATAAATATTTAAAATCATGCTTGGCATTAACTTTTACATGAAAATAAAATAGATATTGAAAGGCACAAACATGGAAATCATATGGAAATTATTGGTATAGTGAAAAGACAGAGTGGTCCATAGCATAAAAAATTCAGTTACTTTTAATGATGTTACCATAGCTTCCAGCCCAGTGGAATATAGAAACTAGGCCAGGACGCACATTACAAATATACATTGCCAGTTCAAAATAGCACTAAGTCAGTAAGACCCTGTAGTACTATCAGATAAGCAATATCTGAAGGCATCGAAGAGGGGATGCTCATGGAACATGGAGAGAGCAGAGAACTGTCAATTGGCAAATAATTATTAGAACCTGAGGATGGCATTTCAGTTGATCACAGTTTTCTGACTGTTTTCTGGATCAGAATATGAAACTAACCCCATCATAATTTAAGTGATCTTTCTTAACAATTTTCAGTATGCCAGTGTCTGGGTACAGGGTGTGATTAATCTGCAGATATGTCACATGTGCCCTTCTCATCCACATGCCTTGATTCATACTCCTTCCATGGAAGTAGATGTTGGGATAGTCTCAGTTTTTAGCAGAAATTGTGCATATTTGTTTACTTTGTTACTACAGAGGAGGGAAGTTAGGTCACCTGCCATCTACTAAAACTCAGTTAAGTTAATGTTCCTAGTAATGACAATGGATGCCAAAGATTTGAGGAAATACAAAATGGATATTAGGGAATATTTTAAATTTTTATTTTGAATGCTAACTTGAACTATTCCATTATATATAGATTAATGTAGAATATACATTCTCTGATTTAAAAAAAGTGCAGGCTCATTTAAACTAATGCCTAGCAAAACCAAGCCAATGTGCAATGAATTTAAAGATTCTTGGTGGTGGTGGTGGTGGAGTGTGTGTGTGTGTGTGTGTGTGTGTGTGTGTGTGTGTGTGTGTTTTGTTGGGAAATTAAGTCATTTAAATAAATTATTTTTAAAAGATTAAAATTGAACTGCCATATTACCTAGCTATACCATTCCTGGGCATTTGCCCAAGGTGCTTTGTATCTTTTTTTTAAGTTCTTTATTTTTAAATATCTTTATTATGAATACGTATATACATTGTATGAGCAAATCTTGTGAAGGTGTCCCCATTTCCCTCCTCTCTGACCCCTACCCATTTGGGTACTTCCTAGGTGTCTGTCCATACTGGATCTGTCCATAGGTTAGGGGGTTATGAACTGCATCAGAGGTAGCCAGTTTTCCATTCTTTTTTTTTCCCTTCCCCTGTGTATTGTTGCTGATGGGGGCAATGTTTCTGGGTATTCTCCCCCAACATGGCTCTTACATTCTCCCCCCTTCCACTCAGTTCACTGAGTCATAGTGTGTCAGTTTTATCTTAACACAGTTACTTACACAACCACGTTCGTTGATGCTCTCTTCACAATAGACAGGAAATGAAATCAATGTGGATGTCCATAAACTGGTGAGTGTGTAATGAAAATATGGTACATATATATAGTGGAGTTCTACTCAGCTGGAAAGCAAAATAAACCTATGAAATTTGTCAGAAAATGGTTGGAATTGGAAAAAAATATAGATACTGTTATATAACCAAGACCAGAAAAACAAATGTTGCATGCTTTCTCTCATATGTGGATCCTAACTTTTAGTATTTGCATGCTTGTAAATAAGGGGATGCAAGACTGAGTATGGACTATAATTTGAGATAGGAGACCACCAGAGCAGAACAAGAAGTGACGAGAAGGGCAGGTGGTGAGGACAGGAAGGAACATGTGGTATGAAAGGAGGCTTAGTTGTGGGGAGGGAAAGGTGGAAGGGAGAAAAACTGAAAAATAATTTTGTATGAAAACACTGTAATGAAACTTAATTCTTTGTAATCTAATATTGTATTAATAAAAAAGAAAACAGTCATGGGTTAAAGTTCTGAGTCTTGTGAATGCTTACCTGTAGATGTATCTCATTTCTCTTCTCAGATGTGTGAAGAATGAAATGCACTTAGTTGATTACTCACTCATATTTTTCAGGTGTTCTATTGTGGAGTAAAACTATCCATCCTTACTGATAATTGTAAAGGAGAATTATGTGTCTGTTGTTTTCTAGAGAAAAATCTTGGATAATTATAATTTGAATAGTTTTTTTCATAAATAGAAGTGTGAAATTTTTCATCTAGTGTTTGATAATCACATTGAATCATGTAATATTATATTTATTATGAATTCCACATTTTATTTTAAGAAATCCATTTTATTTATTTTTGTTATTGTTTTTGTTGTTGTTTAAGCTCTGAAAACTATTTATTATCTGTAGTTTCTTTTTATTGTCCATTATAAGTTACAATATTTAATGGACAAACAATGAGTTGTTATCCCCAGTTCCCGAATGCCCCTCTTCCCCATCCCCAATCAAATGGATATCCTCCTCTGTGGGCCGTCTGGATAAGTCCTTGGGGCAGGGGACCATGGACAGCCTAGGAGTCAGCACGGTTCTGCCCTCCCTAGTATGTTGCTACTGAGGTTGGCCCTGTCTCTGGATATTCTCCCCACCAAGGCTCTCACAATCTTTCCATCTCCACTTCCATTCGGTTCCCTGAGTTGTGGTGGGTAAGTATCAAGTCTGTTTTATTGTTGAAATCTTAGGGGTCTTGGTACTACTGTTTTAGGTTGTGTCAAAAATCATTGGTGTCTGTCTCACTGGTTTATCCTGTGTTTACTGATTGGCTGTGTCTATGGGTCAGTTGTCCATCCCATCATTCTCTGCAGGGTTCCATATGGATCCTCCACAGTAGGTCTGGTGTGGCTCATCTCTTGCCGGGATGTCGGCTCTTGGCCTGCAGTTTGTTAGAAGGGTTGGATGAGCCAGAGCTCTCTCGTTGCATTCTGAAAGATACAAACAGAATCTCCATCAGAGAGTGAGATCAGTATAGGTTAACTGAGATACACATTTCTGAATTAGCTAGATTCTGTTTTTAGTAGCCTCTCTGTCAATCAATCGCATAGTGCATCTCTCCTTGGGGACCCAAGAGTCTGGCTCCCAGTGCATGTCGCCCTAAGTCCCCAGTTCCAATTAAGGGCTCCCCCTAACTGAGTGGATTATTTGGCCAAATTTAAAAGCTGTTGATTGTCTCCCCCAGGCTTTGGCTCCTCCATTGCACAAGTGCTCCTTTCTTGGTTCACTCTTCTCTCACAGTAGGAAGTGTGGACAGTCTATTCATGGCAGCAGACTGTGTTTCATGCCAGTAGTCTCTGTTTACCAACTTCCCCTGTCGGCTTATGCAGTGCCTTCCAGCACTACACTGACTACCATCTGGGTGCTGGATACCATTTTGGACCTTGAAGGGTCTCTCAATGCTGTTTGATGGTTTTCTGTGTTTTCTTCAGCAACAGGATCTTGCCTCAGGCCTGGAGTGGGCATTCAAGAGATTTAGCAGAATACTGTATTGTTTTGGGGACCTCATGGATCACTGTGGTCAACAGCTCAGTGGGGGAAGTAGCCGGTGACTGGGACCAGGAGTTGCCAAACTGATCAATTTTTCACAGACTTAGACCCTCCCCTTCTATTCACAGCCCCTCTTGCCAGACGACGCCCACTACTTGCTCAATAGATTACAGTATGCTCCTGAGGATTTTATAATTTTGAACCCATTTTGGTTTAGCCTCATGCTTAAGTCATTCCCCTATCCCCATCCCTTACCCCTCATTCATAACCTCTCACTTCTTTCTACTGGTTTACGTAGCGTTTAGGGTGAACCTGTTTAGGGACCGCATATGAGGGAGAATATGAGGTGTTTGGCTCTCTATTCTTTTGAGAGATCTCTTAGTAGGATCTGCTACAAGTCAGACCATTTTTCTCTAAATTTCGATATGTCATTTTTCCTTTCAGCTGAATAGAATTCCATCGTGTAAATAAAACAAAGCTTTGTTATCCATTCCTCCATGGAAGGGCATTTTTGTTGATTCCAATTCTTGGCTATTATGAATTGAGCTGCTATAAACATCGTTGCACAAATGTCTCTATCCTGAGATGTGACAGAAGCTTTTGAGCCTGATCAGGTACCATTGGTTAAGTGCATGTTGCACTTCCTGGGCTACTGGGGATTTGCTCAAGAAGTTATTCCCTACTCCTATCTCATGTAGGGTTCCTCCTATTTTTTCTTCCAGGGTGTTTAGGGTTGTATGGTTAATATTGAGGTCTCTGATCCATTTGGAGTTGATTTTAATGCATGGTGAAAGGAGTGGATCTATTTTCATTTTTTTACATGTTTATCCAATTTGTCAAGCACCATTTGTTGAAGATGCTATCTTTAGCCCAGCATACATTGTTTGCACCCTTGTCAAAGACCAAGTAACTGAAGTTGCTTGCATTAAAGGCGGGTCTTCAATTCTATTCCACTGGTCAGACTGTCTGCTTTTTTCTGCCAATACTATGCTGTTTTAGTTACTATGGATTTATATTATGTTTTAAAGTCAGGTATGGTGATACCACCTGCATAAGTTTTTTTGCTTAGAATAGCTTTAGCTATTCAAGGTCTTTTGCCCTTCCAAATAAATTTTGAAATTATTTTTCCTATGTCTATGAAGAAGGAGGTTGGGATTTTTATTGCATTGTGTTGAATCTGTAGATTGCTTTTAGCAGGATTGCCATTTTTACTATATTGATTCTCCCTATCCATGAGCATGGAAAGTCTTTCCATCTTATCACTTCCTCCTCAATCCTTCTTGAGTGTTCCAATATTTTCCTTATATAAGTCTTTCATTACCTTAATTAGTGGTATTCCAAGGTATTTGATTTTCTTTGAAGTTATAGAAAATAGGACAGTTTCTCTGATGTCTTTTTCCATGTGTTTGTCTTCTGCATATAGAAAGGCTACTGATTTTTGTGTGTTAATTTTGTATCCTGCCACTCTGCTAAAGGCATTGATCACCTTCAGGAGTTTGCTGATACCATTCTTTGGGTCTGATATATATATGATCATGTCATCTGCAAAGAGGGATAGTTTAAGTTCTTCATTTCCGATTTGTATCCCTTTTATCCTATTCTCCTGTCCTATTGCTTGGCCTAGAACTTCAAGCCTTTTAACTATGTTGAAGAGCAGTGGTGAGAGTGGACACCTCTGTCTTGTTCCTGAGTTAAGTGGGAACTCCTTGAGTTGTTCCCCATTGAGAATGATTTGTGCTTCAGGAGATCTGTATACTGACTTTATCATATTGAGGTATAGGCCGTTACTGCCTATTCTTTCTAGGGTTTTGAACATGAAGTGGTGTTGAATTTTGTCAAAGGCCTTCTCAGCATCTATTGAGATGACCATGATGTTTTTGTGATTGAGTCTATTAATGTGGTGAATTATATTTATTGACTTGCATATGTTGAACCATCCCTGCATCCCTGGGATGAAGCCGACTTGGTCAGGGTGAACAATAGTCTTGATGTGGCTTCGTATTCGGTTTGCTAGGACTTTGTTTAGGATTTTTTGCATCCAAGTTCATCAGGGATATGGGTCTGTAGTTTTCTTATTGCATCTTTGCGTGGTTTGGGAATTAGGGCAATGCTAGCGTCATAGAAGGAGTTTGGTAGTCTACCCTCTTTTTCTATGCCCCTAACAAGCTTCAAAAAGAGAGGTTTCAATTCTAAGATGAAGGGTTGGTAGAATTCAGCTGAGAAACCATCTGGACCTGGGCTCTTTTGTTTGGGGAAATTCCTGATTACAGATTCAGTCTCTGTGATTGTGATAGGAATGTTTATCATCTTTATCTGCTCTGGGCTGAGCTTTCATAGTTGGTAGGTGTCCAGAAATTTATGCATTTGTTCCAGGTTTTCTAATTTTGTGGAGTATAGGTCTTGGAAGTATGACCTGATGATACATCAAACCTCTTACAGGTCTGTTGTGACCTCACCTTTGTCATTTCTGATTTTGTGGATTTGGGTCTTCTCTGTTCTTTGTTTGACTAAATTGGCCAGCGGTTTGTCAATCTTATTGACTTTTTCAAAGAACCAACTCTTTGATTTGTCTATTTTTTTTGTTTTCTTCGTTTCCAAGTCATTAATCCCTGCTCTGATCTTAATTATTTCCTTGCGTCTCGAGCTCCTAGAGTTGGATTTTTCAATCTGTTCTAATGACCTTAGGTGGAAGGATAGGTGGTTGATTTGAGACCTCTCTGTTTTTATTATGCAGACATTTAGTGCAATGACTTTTCCCCTTAAGACTGCCTTTATTTTGTCCCACACTTTCTGATAGGTTGTGTCCTTATTATCATTTGTTTCTAGGAAATTCTGAATTTCCTGTCTGATTTCTTGTTTGACCCATTCATAGTTCAGGAGCGAGTTGTTCAGTCACCAATATCTGTTGAAATTTTTGGATCCTCACCCTTTGTTAATTTCTAGCTTTAATGCATTGTGGTCCGATATGATGCAGGGGATTATACTGGTCATCCTAAATTTATTGAGGGATGATTTATGGCCCAGCACATGGTCAATTTTGGAAAAGGTTCCATGTGGTGCTGAGAAGAATGTGTAATCTGTGTCCTTGGGATGGAATGTTCTGTAAATGTCCGTTATCCCTTGCTTGTCTATGGTGCTGTTTAACAACTTTATTTCCCTGCTTGTTTTTTGTTTGGACGGTCTGTCTAGGGATGATAGTGGAGTGTTAACATCTCCTACTATGATGGTGTTGGTGTCTATATCTGCTTTGCTTTTGAGTAATTTATGCTTTATGAACTGAGGGGCCCTTGCATTTGGTGCATACATATTTAATATAGTGATTTCTTCTTGTTGGACGAGTACGAAGTGGCCATCATCATCCTTTTTTATTGATTTCAATTTAAAGTCTATTTTGTCAGATATTAGAGTAGCTACACCCATTTTTTTTATTATTCCCACCTGCCTGGAAAATTGTTTTCCATCCTTTTACCCTCTGAAGGTTACTATCTTTATCAATAAGGTGTGTTTCTTGAAGGCAACAGATAGAAGGGTCCATTTTTCTGATCCAACCCGCTATCCTGTGTCTTTTTATAGGAGAGTTGAGTCCATTTACATTCAAAGTTATAACTGTGAGGTTTGCTTTAAACCCTGCCATGTTGGAGAGAATATGGAGGTTGGTATCTGAGCTGCTGTTATCTCTTTTGTGTTACCTTGCTTGTTCTCAGTTCCTTTCCTGAGGTCGGAAGTTTGTCTCATTTACATGGGAATATCTTGTGTAGTATCTTCTGAAGGTTTGGCTTTGTGTTCAAGTAATTGTAGAGCTCGTTAATTTCATGGAATACTTTCATTTCTCCATCTACTATGATAGATAAATTTGCTGGCTACAGTAGTCTAGGTTGGAATCCGTACTTCTTTAGACCTATAATTGCTTTATTCCAGGATCTTCTGGTTTTTAAAGTTTCTATAGATACATCTCCAGTGAGTCTGATGGAATTGCCTTTGTAGGTGATGAGTTTCTTTTCTCTCACTGCTCTAAGTACTCTCTCTTTACCCTCAATGTTTGGCATTGTAACTAAGATATGTCTTGGAGAGTTTTTCCTTTGATCCAATTTGGGGTTCTGCATATCTCTTTTAGATGTACAGGATTATCTCTTGCCAGGTTTAGAAAGTTTCTTGAATGATTCTGTTGAAAATATTTTCTATGCCCCTAGTTTGGTTTTCTTCTCCTTCTGGGATCCCCATGATCCTGAGATTAGGTCTTTTTATGGTATCCCACATTTCCCTTGAGTCTTGTTCACTTGCTCTTTTGAATTTCATCAAGTTTCTGATTTCTCTCAAATTCTCCTCTGTTTTGTCTTCCATGTCTGAGGTTCTCTTTTCCCAGTGATTAATTCTGTTGGTGAGAGATTCTAGGGACATTCTTATTATTTCAATATGTTTTTGTTTTCTGAAAATTATTTTTTGATTGCTTCTATCATCCTGTTGAGATGTCTTTTTAGTTAAAAAGTTTGATTTAATTACTTCTTCCTGACACTTATTCTTATGTTTGCACATGCCTTCAGTTAATTTGGAAAGTTGGTTTTTGATACCTTCATCTTGCAGTATTGCCTTTAGTTCCATTATTTCTCTTCTGAAGTCCATTTGGTTCTCCTCTAATATATTAAGCCGGATGGTAAAGTTTGTGAGCTGACTTTGTACCTTTTCAATATGGTGGTCCCTCTTTTCTTGCATGACTAACATGAAGTTCTCCTTAGAATCTGTACCACTATGATCAGGGCTTAGTGTTGTATCTTCCTGGGCCTGCCTCAACTCTCTCTCTTTAGTGGTATCATTGTTGTCATTAGGTGTGGTTTCCTCAGCTGGTGAAATATTCTTGTCTTGAGGTCTGCCCATTTTGATTCCACTTGGGGTGATTATTGGGATACCTTTGAGATGTCTGCGGGGGTCGGCAGGAATG
>PVHP010013679.1:0-40540 GCA_004024765.1 Zapus hudsonius
GGGGAGACTCCATCCTGGCAGGGAAAACGATGGCATGAGCAGAGGGGTGGACATCACCTCTGCCACAGCACTGCAAACAGCGGCAGGAAGGTGTGCCAAACTCTGGCAAGGGGAAGCTGGCTTATAACCCCATAAGCCCGCCCCCAACAACACAGCTTCATCGAGGTTGTAAAACCCAAACTGCCATCAGCTGAGGATCCATCTATCAGAACACATTCATTTGTTTGTGGGGAACACCTGCATCAAACCATGATATATATCATATTACACTCATAGTGCGAATTTGTTTAAGTCCTTTAAATGCTTTAATTTTACTATCAGCTAGTTAATGCTACATCTCTAGATTTTATTAGTACGTCAGCAATCACATTTGCTAATAAGCTCAAATTAGAGTTGCCAGATTGTATGCTGATTAATGGCAGAAAATCTCTTCAACAGAGAAACCTCTCTCACACACCTAAGATGATAGAACACCAAATGCCTTTAACTCTCCAGCCCCAACTCTAATTTTTAGGCCTTTTCTGTTTCTATGCTCCTCCCCAGTGTCCAGTGGACACACACTCACCCCAATTGGTAAGAGCGATAGACAATGTTCAGTGACAGTGCCATCTAAATTTCTAAACTTAGAATAGCACTGTTGTCTACAGAATACAAAGTCTTCAACTGTGTAACACTGGAGTCAGTCTCTACAGGAATGGCAGAGGACTTAGTCCTTAGAAATGGAATGCTTCCCTTTTCCAATCCAGAATTGAGTGTTCGTGATGGTCTTCCCAAAACAAAGGAATGTTCATCACCACCATTATCTACCATCACCACTCTACAGGGAAATAGGGTGGAAAGAAGGAAGGAAGAAGAGAGAGAGGAGAGAGAGAAAGAGAGAGAGAGAGAGAGAGAGAGAGAGAGAGAGAGAAAACAAACTCCCAGAAGTTTTGTCTGACAATGTTTTCAGCAGTAGTCTAGGTCCATAACTGGATTCTCCTTCCCTCAGCAGCCTTTTACTAAGAAGTGATGTTCAGGGAGCATTTGGCTTGAGAAGAAAAGCCAAATGCTTAGATGAAGTTAACAGATGCCTTCTCTTTCCTTAGGTAGTGAATCTCAGAGGTTGTGACCTTCTTTGTTAAATGTATTCTCATAACAAGACATTTACTTCTTCACGGGTTTCTTTCTCTCTTTTTCTCCCAGGACCACATAATCAATAGGAAAGGTAACTCAAACTTGACCTTGGCTCTGCTGCTGTGCTGTCTTTGTGTTTGCCCACATTCATCAGTCACTAGAGCTCAGTGTAAAAGAATTGGCAAGTGCAAGAAAAAGCAGTAAAAGAATACTCTGGTAGGATGGAAAACATCACATAGTTACGTCTAGACAGCTCATGAATTGAAATTCCCTCAAAGCTGTTTACTTTTTCCTTACTTATTTCTAAGAACTTGATTAGTACCCTTGAGTAGCAATATTTAGAGATTAAAAAAAAAACTATGATTCTTCCCTCCTACCCTTAATGCTGAAGAAAAGGAAAGAAAATCTGGAACCTGTCTCTGTTTCTGTCCTCATCAGCTCTTTCCCGTGCTCACTTCCTCTTTGCGCTCACTAGGGGCCCCACTGGAAGCTCTGCTCAAAGGGCCAGTCACTGACGGGATGATGACAGTTTAGCACCATGCACACTCATCATCCCCATGGTAGTCTCATTACATTTGGTCTTGTGTGCTTTTTAAATGTTATTTTTGTATCCAGCTGCTGATCTGCACCTCAACCCTAAAATTAAATTTTTAGAGCTCCTTACTGTAAGAGCTATATCTATTTCCAGAAAGCAAAAGGAGGAGGAGGAAGAAAGAAAGAAAGAAGGAAAGAATGAAGAAAGAAAGAAAGAAAGAAAGAAAGAAAGAAAGAAAGAAAGAAAGAAAGAAAGAAGAAAGAAAGAAAGAAGGAAGAAAAGAAAGAAAGAGAAAGAAAGAAAGAAAGAAAGAAAGAAAGAAAGAAAGAAAGAAAGAAAGAAAGAAAGAAAGAAAGAAAGGAAGGAAGGAAGGAGGGAGGGAAGGAAGCAAGGAAAGCTTACACATCTGAGGGTGAACCTCACCCTAAGTCATCTCTAAGCTTCCACAAAGTTCCTTGTTTCAGGGAATAAGAGCCCAACTTTCTCATTCCCAGTCCTATTCTCTGAGAGCCAGGCCAGGAGAAGGCATGTTGTTATGTGTGGGAGGTATTATAGCCAGTTCCCCTTTGCTAGATTTTGGCTCACTTTCTTGCTGCTGTTTTCTACCTACTGTGGCAGAAGTGATGTCCAGCTTCTGCTCATTCCATGCTTTTCCCCTGCCATCATAAAGCTTCCTCTTGTGACTATAAACCAAAATAAATCCTTTCCTCTCATCAGTTGCTTTTAGTTGGGTGTTTTGTCCCAGCAACAAGAAGGCAACAACACTGAGTTATCAGGTTAAAAGTTCTTCACGAAGCTGTGGAGAGGCTTCAGTGGGTATGAGTGTTTGCCACACAAACAGGAGAGTTTTCAGAGGTCCTAATCCCATCAGAGTTGATTCCCCAGCTGTGCATGCCCATCTATATACTGTGATGGTATGTCCCACAATAGACTTGGGTGTTTTTATTCAAGCTTGTACCTTGGATTTCCAGCCACCTAGCTAGAAGAGATGTCACTGTGGTTGGATCCTGGGGTCCAGCTCTAAAGTGTGTTTGGGGATGGATCTGATTTCCAGACTAAAGGAGTACATAGTGTTTTGATCTCTGCCTGGGTCCCTGCTGCTTGGTGAGTGTGTGGGAGCTGGTGTTTTGCTTGTTGAGGTTTTTCTCTCTGCTTGGATGTATGGACGCAGCTTCTTCCACCACCTATGGAACTTCCCCTGGATCTGTAAGCTTGAAATAAACCCCTTCCTCCTATAAAGTGTGTCTGGTTTGGATGTTGATACCAGCAATGTGAAACTGACTATAACACATGCCCATCACCCCAGTCCTGTAGGAAGCAAAGATAGGAGAATTTGCCAGGGTTTGCGGGTCAGACAGTTTGACAAAAATTGGGGGTTTGAATTCAGTGGGACCACTTTTCAAGGAAACACATGGATAAGTGAAAAAAGAAAGACATTCTGACATCATGGGGCCTTTGCAGGTATGGGCACAGAGTACATGTATCTGTATGCATACACATGTACCCATACAGACATCATACCATATACACATCAAAGAAAAAGTATTCAAGAATGTGACTGAAAGAATCTCAGCTAGGAAGAAACGATACCACTCCATACCCCACCCTGCCACATGATGGGGTTCCATAATAATGCGTCTTCTAAGGAAGAAATGGAAAGAACTAGAGAGACAAGCCCTCAAACTACCCATCATCGGGAAACTACTTGAGAATGGCTGGGATAAATGGGTAACTGAGAAAGGTTTTGTCCATCCAGCAATCAATGGTGTGACTGTGGAAACCCATCACAAAGGGGCAGCAGCCTTCTGGTTGCAGTATTTGTGGAGGGGCATGGAAAAGATATAGAAATGTCTAATTGTAGACAAGTAGGGTTGGGGAAACTGAGGAAACTATGGAAATGGCTTGGGTGAACTTGATGGTGGGGCAGGGCAGCTTTTTAAAGGGCTTTTAGAAGCGTATTGCAGAGGCTTCCAGAAAAGAAGCAAAGTTGATCTTAGCATTTACAGTTGTGATATCAGATGGAACATGCCTCTCCCAAGGGTGTCTGGAGAGCCTCAAAGACTGTGTGACTTCTCGTGCGTGTGTGCTTGTGTGTATTCATATGTGGTCACACATGCGTGCACAAGTGTGCATGAATATGTGTTTGTGCATGTGGAGACCAGAGGTCTGTCAGGTGTATTCCTCGGTCACTCTTCACTTCACTTTTTTGAGACAAGGCCTTTCACTGAACTGAGGTCTCACCAATTCAGCTAGAGGAGCTAGCTAGTGATCCCCAGGAATTCCCTGAATCCCCACCCCTTGCCCCAGCACTGGGATTCCCCATGCACAGACCACATTCAGCATTTTCTAGTGGTTCTAGGGATCTGAACTCAGAACCTCGTGCTTGTACGGCAGCCCTTGACCCACTGGGTCACCTCCCCAGCCCCTGTGTGACTTCCTGCGAGAGGGCCATGTGGGAGGGTGGGGAAGTAGAGGGCTTGCTCTGCTGCCTCAGCCAAGTCTGAAATCGCATTGTCACACTGCATTCTTTTCGAGAAGGAACCAGTTAAAAGGAAGCCTTAGGGGTCATGGATCTCCCCAACCCAACTTCCTAGAGCATGTGGCGGCAACAAATGAAATGTCTTTTAGCAAAAGTCTGCCTCAAAGGGCAGGCATTTGTTGAGATAAGAGCTGATTCCAAGATAAGCCAAATAGCTGGTTGAATTATTTTTTATTGGTAAATACCCCCCATGGCCTGTTCTTGCTTAAAAATAGAGTCAAGACTCAGGGAACTGAGCGGAAGAGGGGGCAGAAAGATTGTAAGAGACATGGAGGAGGAGAATACCCAGAGACATGGCCCCCCTCAGTAACAACATACAAAAGGGGGGTGGAACCTGATTGACTCCTAGGCTATCCATAACCCCCTACCTCATGGGCTGATCCAGACTGCCCACAGAGGAGGATATCCAGCTAATTGGGGACAGGGAAGAGGGAAATCAGGGAATTGAGCACATCAACACATTATTTGCTCACTCAGTGTATCTAATTATGGACAATAAAGAAATATTTTTTTTAATTTAAGGAAAAAAATAGAGTCAAGGTACTGAGGTCAGTGGAGACACCATATGTGATTAGCAGGAATTCTTTGGGGTTTGGTGAAAGAATTCTGGCAAGAGCTCTTTGGGCTATATGTTTTCCTTAAAATTTCTGGGGAAACTCCTTGGGCCCAGATTCCAGAGAATCCAGATATTGTAGGGGGTATTCTTATGCTGGGGGAAGGGGATTTTTATAGGAATAAAAAGAATTTAATGAAAGCACACCATCTTCATTTGACCATTCAATTAACTTTTGATTATTTCAAAGTTGGAGGACCTGATTCTGATTTATGAACCATTGTCCTCATGACAAGTTTACTTTCCAGACATCCTTGTTAATTCTATTTATTGAGCTAGTTATGTTATTGTCTAGCAATCACACATCTATTTATTTTTCCTCTACAATCTGTTGTCATGTCCAATGGGTTTATTTCACAGGTTTTCCTGAAAGCACATTAACACTATACTAAGTCAGATGATTACTTCTAACAACAGAAAAGTTACTGTTCAAAGTGCATTTCTATTCATTCAAAATGGAAAGGACTTATGATGATGATTAAATGATTACTTAATTTATTTTGATTACTGTAAAAATTAGTTATAATAATGCTTACCCAACAGGGTTACTGTGAGGGTTGGCTGAGCTGTCAGAGCTGCTCCCAAAACCCCATGTACCATTTGTGACTTTCTTGCTTCCCATTTGACATCCTGTTGAGTTGCCAGGAGCTGAATTTATGACCTCACCCCTCACATCCCTTCACTCACTTCTCCATTCTCAGACCTGTTAGCGTTCCTCGAAATCTCACCTTCTCGGTGCTGCAAAAATCTGTGTCCCCTCTACAGCTCTTCCACACAATCCTGCCTTCAACTGTGCCCTTCTCCTCCTCTGCTGGAAGCTCTGTAACCTTTTGTCCTCTCGGTGGGCTCCGAAGAGTCCTTGGCCACTGATGAGAGTCCATCTGCTCGGCAGAGCATTGGCTATTGCAATGACAACTTCAGGGACTTCTCTGTAGTCCGATGAGGGGGGGAGGAAGGAAGGAAGGAAAGGAGGAAGGGAGGGAGAAGAGAAAGGGAGAGAGGAAGAAGGAAGGGAAGGAGGGAGGGAAACAGAGAAACCAAGAAGGAAGGAAAGAAAGAGAGAGATAAAAAAAAAAAGGGAAAGACTGAGGCAAAACTAACAGGTAGCTCCATCTGAGGAGGAAAAGCCCACATGTTGGTAGTTGAAGGCAGAATTAGTTCATGGAGAACCAGAAACCACTTCACTCCAGGTGCCTCCCCAGTTTGAGTAACATAAAGCAGCACTTTTGGGCTCTTTCTGTGTTTAATCACTGAATGTTTTACATACATTATCTTATTTCATGTTTGTCTGATTCTGAGAACTGATACAAGAGCCATCCTCAATTTACAAATAGTGAAAATGAAGCCAACGGTCAAGGGAAATGTCTCAGAGGATTAGACTCCAGCAGCTGCCCCCCCCCAAGCCGCTGCCTCCCTTAGGGGTCAAGGTTACCATGGCCTCCAGCCTACAAGAAGTAATCATCTTATCTGCAAATTATTTCTACGACTTAGACACTGATTCTCTGTTGATACATTTTAAGGAGCCTGGGGGGAAAAAGATCTGATACACATAAAAATGTGAGGGCACCAGAGTTCTCCACAATAGTTTTTAAATGCTAACTTTTTTTTAAATTTTCACGTGTGTGTGTGTGTGTGTGTGTGTGTGTGTGTGTGTGTGTGTGTATGCACCATAACTTCTTGCAAACAAACACTATGCCACTCTTTGCTTCAGGGTTATATGGGTAGTTGGGGGAATTGAACCCAGGCAGCATCCTTTGTAAGCAAGAACCTTCAATCTGAGCCAACTTCTCAACCCTCCAAATATTAAGGTAATAATAACTGTCAGCCAGGCATGGTGGTGCATGCCTATAATCCCAGCACTTGGGAGGCAGAAGTAGGTAGGATCACCTTGAGTTTGAGGCCAGCCTGAGACTACCTAGTGAATTCCAGTGAGACCCCCCAACTCAAAAAACCAAAAAATAAAAAAATAACAATAATTGTTGTTCTGAGTTTTAGTTACTGGACAGTGCTACCCTAGAGACTTTCCTTGTGTTCATTGAATTTATAAAATAACCTTGCCAAGAGTTGATTATCATCTCTGTTTCATATTGGACTAAAATAGTTCAGTGACTAAGGAGTTTGGGTGGGATTTAATTCAGATCTTTAAGACTCTAAAGTGCTCATTCTTTCCAAGACACTGCCTTCAAATTGTTTTTTATTTCATTAACATAAAAAAACATGTATTTCAACTCTGCTTGCCTGGTCTCCATGACTTATGACCATCTTTAATTCTGCATAAAAAGATTAAAATGATAAAGAGATTAACATTATTTCAGTAATCAATTTCTGATTATCTTACATTGCCAAGTAAAGCTAACTTATCCCAGGAGCCAAGACTTTTCACCAAGAAAAGGAATAAAACAAACACATTATTTTATCTTTCGTTATGTGGTTTATGACTCCCAAAGAAAGGAACTCAGCTGTAAAATTAAAAAACAAAAACCAAATGGTTCACAAAGAAGTTCTGGAATTTATTCTTTGAACAGGTGAGAGAAGGGAAAGACCAAAGCCTGGGCTCACCAACTTCAAGAATATTGAAACGATCAAGTTCCACAGAGAAAGTACTGGGGGTTTGAGTTCGAATCTCAGCTCTACACAGGCATCATGGATTCTTCAATCTTACTTTACTTGCCCAAAACAGTTACTCTAACTAAAAATAAATAAATAATAAGTAAGTAAAGGCTGACTTTGAACACTTGATTCTCCTGCCTCCACCCCCAGAGTGCTGGGATTATAAACCGATGTCACCACACCGCATCTGAAGTCTTGTCACTCTGTTGACTGATTCCTGCTCTGTATAAAAACATTTTAGTTGGATTTAGACCCACCTTGATTTCATCTTGTTTTTCTGCTTTTCATGTCATAGCCATGATCCTGATCAATGCCAATGTCACAATGCTTTCTGCTATGTTTTCTTCTAGTTCTTTTCGACTTCTATACTTAACTCTTTAATCCATTTTGAGTTGTTTTTTATAGATGAGTCTAACATTGTTCTTTTATATATGGATATTCAGTTTCCCAGGAGCATTTGTTGAAGAAATGATCAATTCTCAATTGTGTGTTTTTTTGTATTCTTATGGAATATCAGCAGACAAAAATTCCATGGATTTATTTTTGGGCTCATAATATATTCCATTGTTGTATGTGTCTATATCAGTGCCATACTGTTTGAGCTTTGTAGCTTCATAATGTATTTGTAAATCAGGAAGTGTGCTGCTTCCTGCTTTGTTTCTTTTTTCATTCTCTCAATTGATTTGTCTATTTATGATCTTTTACTATTTGATATGATTATAGAATTATTTTCTATTTTTGTAAAAAATGTATTTTGTTGTAGGTCACTTTGGATACCAAGGACATTTTAATAACTTTAAGACTTCCAAATATTTCTTTCATCAATGTTTTAGAATTTTATTATATAATTTTTCACCTTCTTATGTAAGTTTATTCCTTGATTCTTTTTGTGATGTTACAGATGGTATTGCTTTTCTAATTTCTGTTTCAGGTATTTGTTGTTAGTTTAGAGACAGACAGTTGAGTTGTGATTACAATTTTTAAGTGCTAATATATGTATCAAGAGTTAAGAAAATTCAGACTGGAGAGATTGATCAGTGGTTAGGTAGAGTTCCTGGGCCAGGAAGAGGTTCTGGGTTGGGGGTGACTGAGATTGCCTGAGTTCAAATCTCCAAACCCCATGTAAAACAGCTGGGGATGGCCAGGTGCATCTATGACTCAGGTCCTACAGGGCAGCAGAGACCCACAATCAGGGGAAAAAATCAGGAGAGAACCTAGCTCAAAAACAAGACTAAGCAGAAGAGAGACAAAGAGGGAACCCAGTGCTCTACTCAGGCCAACTTAGGCAAGCGATTTCTACCACAGGAGAGTGTGTGGGTGCCACACGGGCACATGCACACCACACACACACACACACACACACACACACACACACACACATGCACACACACACAAGAATTTTTTTTAAAGAATTGAGAAAATTCGTATTAGTATCTTTTCTTTTATTCAAAACTCTTGCTCTAAAACAGGGAGAAAAAAAATCAGCAAATAGAGGAAGACCCTGAAATGAGAAATGAAAGGATCAGTGGACAAGCACTGAAAAATAAACAATTATAACTAGGTGAGATGATCATCTCAGGGGCCTCTTGCTGTGCAACAAATTAATCCAAAAGTTACCACTGTAAATAACTAGCATGTGTCATTGCATGTTTTTTTTTGTATTTATTATTTATTTGCAAGCAGAGAGAATGAGAGACAGTTTGAATGCGTGTGCCAGGGCCTCTTGCTACTGCAAGCAAACTCCAGATGCATGTGTCACTTTGTGCATCTGGCTTGACAGGGGTATAAGAAAATGGAATCTGGGCTGTCAGTCTTTGTAAGAAAGTACCTTTAACTGCCAAGCTATCTCTCCAGGCCTTTACTGTGGATTTTCTAAGCAGCAGCAAAGCAGGAGTTAATTAGAAGCATTTAATGTAACAGATTTTCTAATAAATACAAAAGACAGAAAAATATAAGGAGCTGTAAACATGGTGAGTATATCTGTAAAATTCTAAGTATACTTATAAGACTTTTTGTTTTTAAATGTCTTTCTTTTTTTTAATCTGGCCCTAATTTATTTGTTTTCCAACAGCTTTTCTCCTTGAATTTCATCTTCCAGCCAAACACTTTAGTTTGTATTTATTTATTTTTTATATCTTTATTATGAATAAACATATACATTGTATGAGCAAATCTTGTGAAGGTGTCCCCGTTTCCCTCCTCTCTGTCCCCTACCCACTGGGGTCCTTCCTCGGTGCACTTACTGGATCTGTCCATAGGTTGAGGGTTATGAACTGTACCAGAGGTAGCCAGGTTTTCTTTCTCTTTTTTTTCCTTCCCCCTTTTCGTATTGTTGCTGAGGGGTCAATGTCTCTGGATATTCTCCCCCACCATGGCTCTTACATTCTTTCCGCCCCTTCTTCTGCTCAGTTCCCTGAGTCATAATGGGTGAGTTTTAAGTCTGCTTTAGTGTTGAGATCTTAAGTATATTTGGATCTTTGCCCTGGGTTGTGATGGGTATAGTTGGTGTCTGTCTCCATTGACCTTTCATGGGTTATCAGACTTGCTGTGATGA
This sequence comes from Zapus hudsonius, assembly GCA_004024765.1. Lineage (NCBI taxonomy): Eukaryota > Metazoa > Chordata > Mammalia > Rodentia > Dipodidae > Zapus > Zapus hudsonius. Next base: position 9,965 of record PVHP010013679.1, read on the forward strand.
TTGGTCTCCTGTTTGTCTTGTCACTTTCTCGTAGGTTTCATTTGGGTCCTGTGTGAAGACTAGGTGTGGTTTGCCTCCTGCCAGGATATCAGCCATCATCCAATGTCTTGTTGGTGGAATTGAGTTGTCCCTGGCCTTCTGAAAAATACAAACAGAATCTCCATCAGAGAGTGAGATCAATATAGGTTAAATGAGACAATATAGGTTAAATGAGCTCCTAATGGGTACAGCCTCCCTGTAGCTCTCTGGTAGTGGGAATTTCCACTAGGAGCATGAATTATTGGTCCCCATAGGATTGTGCCATGGTTCCCAGTTCCAGTTAAGGGTTCCTTATCACTAAGAGGATCTCTTAGCTAATCAGTAAACCACTGATTACCCTCCTAAGTTTAGCACCACTATTGCACAGATGAGCACGTCTTGACTTGCTGGTCTCTTCCATACAGCCCTGTGTTCAGCAGTCTTGTGACAACTGTCTATATTATATATCAATGGTCCCTGCTTTCTCCAAATATCACTGACCAGTTTCCCCTGGCAGCTCATGCAACACCTTCCAATGCTACACATGCTACCATCTGGGAGCTGTGCACAGCACACCCAGGCTAAGTTCTCTTGAAAAATGATTGGGAGAATCTGTTTGGTTATGACAGACAGACCCTTCCCCCAACAAAAACCAACTATAAAACTGGGATGTAATACAAAAAGAAAATCTTGGGAAGTGAGGAGGATGTTCTCAGTTGGAGGAGGAGAGGTAAGAAGCCTTCACAAATACCTCTCCATCGCTATGGCTTTCATCCAGGCAAAGTGCCTTCCACACTGTGTGCTAGGTGGGGTTGAGGTAACCATAAAAGACTAGTCTTTCTAGCCTGGTGGATCAGAAAGGTAATCAAATCAGAACACTATATTCACTGAGGAGAATGAAGGTGCTCCTCAGACAGCAAGAGCTAGAAAAGGGATTTCTACACTCTAACATCCTACATTTCTGACTGACCTCTAAATCAAGCTGAAGCAGAACAGATTCAAAGTAGCTTTACTAAATTCAGTGTTTTTGAAATGAAGATCAGAACCGCTGCTTCTGGAAAAGCAGTCTACAGTTTGCTCCCAGCTCCCCCTCCCCACAAATCTGCAGGGGTAGAGAGAAAAAAGCAGCCATAAAAAAGAAGCAACAGAATCTAAAGTGTCAGCATCGGTAGTATCCAAGGTATCCAAAATTACCCATCATGCAAAAAACTAAGAAAAGGAAACACAGTAGTCAAGAGGGGGAAATAACCAACTCAAACCCCAAAATGAATCAGATGTTCTGATAACACAGATATTAAAGAAGCCATTATTTTCCTGTCCTCACAAACTGTGGTGGTGTATGCCTTTAATCCCAGCCCCGGGGGGGAGGGGGCTGATATAGGAGGTTCATCCTGAGTTTGGGGCCAGCTTAGTCTACAGAGTGAGTTTTAGGTTAACTTGGACTAGAGCATCAGACCTTGTCTCAAAAATAGCAACAACAAAAAAATGTGGTATAATAATTACCCTTCAAAAGATAGCAGGTTTGCCATTGGGAGCTGTGTCTTGTCCTGCGTCCTTCTCTCTCTTTTTGCTTCCTGGCCTTCATGAAGGGAGTAGCCTCCCCTACACTGTGCTCCGCCTCACCACAGGCTGAGAGCCATGGAGCTGGCTGACCACACACTGAAACTCCTAACAACGGGAACCCAAGTCAATCTTCTCTCCTTTTAATTGATGTTCTCAGATATTTTACCACAGCGATGTCAAGGTGACTAACGTATTAGGTGACATCCCTCTAAGCACACACTGGGAGGACACAGAGGTCAAATGCAATAGTGCTACTATGAATTTATTTTTAGGAGCTTTTATTGGAAAACAATGTTTCTGTGAGATACATAGGGGAAAGTGAAATATCTGTCCCTGGGGAGTTAAATATGGACTGAGATCCTGAAATCCTGTTGAACAGCCCAACATATTGTCAGGTCCAAGCGATTCCAGCCAGTTGGGATGATCCCAGCAACCGACTGATAACCAGGAGTCATTTGAGAGCAGTGAGGACACTTCCAGAGGGCCTTTTTGGATAATGTTGTCAAGCGTCTTGTTTCCATGAGCACCACATTGTTTGTTTTAAACAGATTTCACATGTTCTGAAATGTTCTGAACTTCATGTCTTAGTGAGAAAGTCATCATAGCCCAAGTCTGAGCAAAGTCATGCAATACGACGGGGTGATCACTCATCTCAGACATTTGTGTTTTTGAAGCTCCATTCGGCATTTGCACAATGCATCATGGGTATAATTTTAACTCAACAGGAGAGCAGGCTTTGGTGGGCATGGGAGAGCATGGGAGGTCCCAGAACACAGTTGGGGGAGCAAAAGTGATGTAGATAAAGCAAGATGGCTGTCCAAAGGTTACTCAAAGAAAGATGAAAGGGCATGGTGCCTTTTCTCGGGAGCAAGCAGCAAAGACCAGCTCTGTCCAGATGAAGCTATTTCCTGTCTGATCAACTCCCATTGTCCAAAGAACAAAACATACCCAACCATGCTGACAGCATCTTAGAGGCCTGGAGAGAGAAACTTTTGGGCTTAGAATTGCACCTTCCCAAACCCCTGGACCTCTTCTTTCTTGACCTGTTAGATTATGAAGTCGAAGAAACACAAGAACTCAACATGAAACAACTTTACCCAAACCCCAAAATCTATAAATGTGCCTTGACTTACCAAAAAGACATATGCAGAAAAATTGTATGTAGAGTTTGAGCCAATTCATAACTTCAAATGAGAATGGAAATGGAGCTTGAGGCTTTTTAAACTCCTCTGATCATTTCTGCATATCTGATTTTAATTTGGGAAATGCACACTAAAATTTAACTTTGATTGTTCATGGAGTCATTATTGGATTAAAAGAAAAATTGATTTAAAGGACTGAGAGAGCTCCTGGCAATTAGAGGATATTTTAAAATATGTACTTTTTTACAGAGCAGTTTTAGGCTCTTGGCAACGAGAGGAGGACACAGATATTTCTCATATATTCCACATATATGCACAACCTCCTGGGTTATCAAAATCCCCATCTGAGTAGTGCATTTGTTACAGCCAAGCTAATATAGCACAATTACCCAGATTATATTATATTAGAATCCCTCTTGGTGTCGCCCATTTTATTGTATTTAGACAAAAGGATAATGCCATTCATCTATCTTTGTAATGCTGTTAAATAAATACAACAATAAGCCATTGCTCTGGACTAAGCTCCCACACTGCATCCCAACAGACTAGGCAAAATATCAAAATGGAGACACTTGTGTTGCCAAGCTGAAACTAACCTACTTAACTGACCTAAGACATCAACATTAGAGATAGCTGTTGCATTTCCCTGAGCTGCTCAGTCCTCATTGGCATGAAAATGAAGTTTTCTCTGCCTTATAAACTTGAGCTTTAACAGTCAGTTATTTTTCTGTTGCTCTGTGGGATGGTCCCCATCTCAGAGGAAAAGCAACTTTGAGATGGTCGATCTGCCTTTGGTGTGAGCCTGCTTCTTGGTCTGCGCTGGTGGTGGTGGTGGTACTTGTTTGTTTGGCTGTTTTTTCCTGCTTTTCAGAGGTCTTTTCTACTTAAAAAAAAGGAAAAAAAGAAAGAAAGAAAGGAAGGAAGGAAGGAAGAAAAGATAAAAAATAAAAAATAAACTTCTTTGCTCACTTCATTGAAATAATTATTCTATCTTATAGAACAAAGTGTTGCTTCCTTCTAGAATAAAAAAATAAAGCCATTTAAGATCATTTAAATAAAATTCTTGCAATTTGGCCCTTTGATATATTTTTTTCACCAGGCTACCCTTTTGTAGGGAAATACAGAGTATTTTCACTGCCCCACATATACTCTGTGTTTTGATATTATTTTTACTATGGCATGTGATTTGTGCCATCTGGACCTAATCAGAAAGGAAGCGGCTGGGCTGTAGCTCAGCAGTAGAGCCCTTGCTTACCGCGCACAAAGCCCTGGGTTCAATTTCCAGCATTACTCACCCTTTCCTCTCCATCCCCCCCCCCACAAAAAAGAAAGAAAATATCAATGAGGTCTATCTCTAAACTAACCTAATTAGGGTTCCTCAAGGCCCTAGGATTCTTAATGAGATTTGCATTCATTATAAAAGAAATCACAGGTGGGAATACTGTCAACCAAAACTACAATCTGTCAATGATTGACCAGCTGATCACTTGGTAAGAGATTAGTGAGTAAAGCAGCAAATACATACCTGAGTCCAGCATTTGGAGAAGCAGCAGGTTTGTTTGTTTCTTCTTCTTCCCTAACAGGTGTATTGATAAGTCATTTGGTTTCATCAAGGAAAACTTCCCATGGATGGTCCTTACTATGCATAGATGTAAACCTCATTCAACAGCTTCACTTTACTGATAAAAGTTATAGGAAGTGCCATGTAGCTGTGCAAATCTATGTCTGTTTCTATTCAAAGCCGATGGAGTTTAACCATTCCATACATCCTCTTTCCTTAGCAACCATGACCCCCAACTGTGCTCCTTGTCAAAATAGGCAAAGGTAAGTCTTCCGTACGGTGACACTCAGGCATGGTAGAGACATCAATTACTTGAAATAATTGGAGGGTAAGCAATGTAAAGCTTGTTTTCTTTACAAGTTCCAAACAAGAAAGTGCAAATACATTTGGAGTTCATTCAAGAGCTAAAGGATCCTTTTGGTTCACACGAGTCTCTTCATTCATGAAGGAACATTTCTTTAGAGATGAGCATGTGTGCATCAGAAGTCATTCTGAACTGGAGACTCCAGGAAGAGTCTGAACCCCTCTCCTTCCCACTTGAGCTCATCCTTGAACCTGGCCTTTCTGACCTTCCTTGTACAGTGTGCTCATCATCAGATTTTACCCCCAAGATTCCTCTAAGAATCTAACACCACAAAGGGCACATGCTCTGTTCCATATCTTAACACACATCCCGACTGTCCTAATGACACCCTCACTTCCTCCCATGCCCACCCATCCCATCAGGACTCCTAGAGGCCAATGTTGTATCTTTCCTGATAGCAGACACTCTAACAGGATTTCGTGGCTCTTCGGTTTCCTGCATGTCCTCTCCATCCTGGAGCACCTCCCTGTGCTCTGTGCTGTGCTCACATCTGCTTAGAGCACCAGCCAGCCAGCCAACATGCCCGGGACATTCTCCCTGCATGCTTAGCCTGGTGTTCTGCCCATTTCCCACACTCCTAGGCTTCTTCAGACTGGAGACTCCATTGTACTTGCTGTCCCAGCAAGTGTTCTCAAAGCCTGGGGCTGACATTTGGTGGGGATTTGTGACTAGGGTAGGACCATCAGTAGAACCTGGTAAACCAGTCCATAATTGTCTGGAGCTCCCAAGGAAATGAAATCCCAGCAGGCTTACTCCACCCCCTTAGGGTTTGTTCCCTAAGCAGGATCCTTCCCCATAAACTTTCCTTTGTCTAGTCTCACAGGTGTTAAGTAAATACCTGGGAGCCATTGCCCACAGCTTCAGAGAGTTTCTGCAGTCCATAAAGGCCTTTGGCCCCGACAGGGGCTGTTAAGCTAAGTGAGAGCTTTGGCTGCACTTTGTGGATCTGACAGAATTCCAACAGCCAGGTTCTGCCTGCAGTCAGTCAGGCACAAAGAACTTACATAATTTCGCATTGGTTTTACAAATGTCTGATGGGTGAACAGTGGTTATTTTATAGTTTTGGTTTCTTGTCAAATGACTTCAAGGTGTTCTGAAATGAAGGTCAAAAGACAACCTCAATAAGCTTATGATATTAATTCTCTATGTGAAACTCGGATTTAGAACTCAAATTCTGGAGACAATGTTAATATCAAAAATAAATGCTATAACTCTCACCACCAGGTTAAAATGAAACCCCTATAATAATAAGAAAATACCCAAATCTTCTGATCCAAAGCAGTTTCTGCTTCTGTACCAATAGCCTTACCCTTCCCAGAACCTTAAGGGTTTCATGGTTCTATCAGATCTGATCACTATGATAAGATTTTCAAAGAAGAAAATAGAAAAAGCTAATAGTAAAGAGGCCTGGGGACAAAGAAGGAATCTTTTTACTTCTATATTAGGGAACCTGAATCTTTACTCTGATGGTTGGATTATGTGCTGCTAGCCAAATTTCTGCTGGATAATGTAATGCAGAACGCTACAGCAGAGACATTCATCTTTGTTTCTCTCACGGTGGCTGAGGCTAAGAAATCATTCATTCACTTACTTGTTCATCTATTCAATACACACTGAGATTAAGATGAATATATACTTTATTATCCAAGCAAGGACAAGTTAGAGGGGGAAAAAAGGATTCTGTATTAATTACACCAAGACAACCAGGCTTGTGCCAGGATTGTTCTCAGAAAAATAAAAGGTTTGGTCTTTACCAATTATTATATTTTCTATGTACTAGGAGTTACATTGTCTTTTGTCAAAACAAAAGCCAAATGTCTGTGGAGTATGGAGGGGAGATGTTTTTCCTTTCTATGTGCAAACTCAGTGCTCTTGCCTATTCTCAAAACACCAAGAGGGACATGAAAAGACATGGGCCATTCAACCACTGATTTCTAGCTTGACACAACTTGCTCTACTTAAATAAAGTCCAACTCCTTCTACATATTTGAGAAGAGATTTTTGGCAGATTAATTCTATACTTAGCCATATTGATAAATGATAAGTAAGGCACTAAAGTTGAATCTTACTTAAAAAATTTATACTCCCTTGAAAATAAGAAAATGACTCCAAGCATTGGAGAGAACATTACACAGGACGGTGGAAATCAAGCAAGAAAAAGTAGCAAAAAATCATGCATGTCTTTTAATCAAAAAAATTACAACAAAAATAATATGTCCCTCACTTTTTATTAGGAAATATACACAAAAGTCCAAAGTGCTTTCTTTAATGAATGGAGGAGAGTTTCTTCCACAATGCCCATCTCACGAGTGTTTGCTGACATGTCACAGGAGAGAAGCATCATGAGAAAGGGAACTAACTCCATAGCCCTGAGGGACAAGCCTCCAATTTTCCTTCCAGTTCCCATCCACCCATGAGATCACACCATTTCATTCAGCCTCTCTCTCCATGTACTTGGGTCTAAACAAACAACGGTTTCCGCATCTGCCAACCCATGTTTCATTCCTTTCAAATACTAGCTGTAGACGTCCCCATGGCCATTAATACAGCCAAAGAATGACTTAAATCTTTATTTTGCTCTGGGACACAAGCCACATAATAAGGAATAGGGAGGAAACTTCCCTAAGTGTCCCACAGTGAAGTCACCTTTGGCTCTGTTCTGATTATATAAAAGGCCTGAAGAGTAGAACACACCAGCTCAAGAAACACTTCCAAGCAGTATAAATTTGGTTCTGAATAGTGTGGCCTTGGACAATACTATGAGCTGAACTGTTCCCCCTCTCTCAAAAATGCTATGTTGAAGTCTTGGCCCCCAAGTGAACATATTAAGAGCTCAAGTATTCTAGTCAACATTAGGTCTCATCCACTTTAAGAAGAGGAGATTTGGACACAGACAAGCATGCCCACAGAAGAAAGGAGCCAACAAAGACAGAGTGAGAGAAGGTGGGCATCTACAAGCCAAGAAGGGAGGCCCCTGGAGAAATCAAACCTGCTGACACCTTGATCTTCGACCCATGGACTCTAGAACTGTAAGAAAATAAGTTTCTGTTGATTTTGCCATCTAGGCTGGGGTCTTTTGTTACCTTGTTTGCCTTAGCAAAGCAATTCAAAGAATGTTTTGTTGTAAAGTATGCACCAGTGACCTCAGATGAAATTAAATGAAAGAAAACTCAGTATGGCTTTCCAGTTAAAGGCATTGATGGCGGACAAGTGTCCTGTAGAATGCATTTGTCTATTTACATGTTGTCTAGGAATCTTATCCACCAGAAGAAAGGCAAGATTTCCGTCTTAGCTACAGAGTTTACTGATGAGTATTGTTCTGTGAAACTATATCCAAATGATATGGTCCTTCACTGTTGTATAACTCAACTGCTTTAGGCAGTTGAACCTGTAAAATTCAATGTTAGAAACACAAAATATCTTATAGTACTTCAAAAGCAGAAAAGAAAATGTGTAATGTCTCATACATATACCTACACACATCCACATACCCCCTTTTACTCCCAAGATATTTAGCAATAATTTCTTTCAAACTATTGTTCATCAAGTTTTCATCAACTTTACTGAATGACTAAATTGCATGTTGGTCCCACTCCCCTTGTGTTATACTCACAGCCTCCCTCCCCCTGTCTGTCCCCATTCTAGTGAGGACTCCCCTCAGGATGACTAGTATTCACCATGGGGTTATGAAAGCAGCAGTCAGTCTACGTGGGGAACAATGCCTTATGATACTCCTTCCCGATGTGTGGCTCTTACAATCAGTCCGCCCCCTCTTCCACAATGTTCCCCGAGCTTGGGCAGGTGTGTTATAAGTCTGCTTTAGTGTTGAGCTCTTTGCAAGCTCTGCATTTCTGTGGTGATGAGTTTTGAGTGTCCTCAGTGTCTGTGGCCATCTCCCTAGAGGAGGTTGTCAGGGTGTTAAAATATTCCTTTCATCCTATCCGTCTCTTCTCTTGCAGCTGTCTGGAGCTTGCTGACCCGCTTTGGTTGCTCTCTGTATCTACTAGGCACCTGCCAGCCTGGGATCTCCTCCCCCAGCCATCCTGCTGAGGATTCCTTCTGCTTCTGTTTCACATATGGCTCTCTGGCTTCCCAGATTTATTCATTGACTCTTTGTTATGGTGGAACATCTCCTCCAGGAGCTTTCTGAGAAAGGATGTTTGGATGGTAAATTCCTAGGTACCCTCAATGTCTGACAGTGTCTTCAGTCTATTTCATACTGGACTAATATTTTAACTGGGAATCAAATTCTAGGTTAAAAAATATATATTTATGTCAACACATTTTTGATGTGTATGGGTATAGTATTGTGGTGTGTGTATATGTATGTGTGTGTATGCAAATAGAGCACCCCATGTGCACCCACACAGAGTTCAGAAAGAGCACCCCATGGACACCCACACAGAGACCAGAGGAGAATGTGGGTGTCCTCCTCTATCACTCTTCCTTGTTTCCTTGAGATGGAGTCTCTCACTGAACCTGGAGCTGCCCTTCGTGGTCAGACTGGCTGACCAGGAATCCCCGGTGATTGTCCTTATTCCTCCCTGATAACAGGGGTGTGTGGCCTTACCTGGCTTTTTATGTGGGAACTGGGGATCGAACTCAGGCCCTTAGCAGCCCTCACACTTGTGCAGCAAACACTCTTACTCACCAAGCCATCTCCCAGGCCCTTTTCAGCATTTTGAAGAAATCACTCCACCGATTTCCAGCTGTGACTATTGAGAAATGCAAGAGCTCCTCCAAGCCTCCAAGCTTATGGGATTTTCTCTTTGTCCCTAGGGTTTTGTAAGTTCATGATGTTGTAACAGCCAAGGGCCTGACTGGAAGCCAACCATACTTTCAGATAAAAATCTTTCTCTTTTCCATTTGGTTTTTCTTTTCTTGTTTGTTTTGTTTTGAGATGGGGCGATGGGGCCTCACCACATGGCACAGGCTGGCCTAGAACTTCCAGGTCTCTTGTGTCTACCTCCTGATTTCTAGGATTACATGTGTGCCTGGCTATCAGACATGATTTTTTTTTTTCTTTCTTTTTTTGGTTTTTCAAGGTAGGGTCTCACTCTAGTCCAGACTGACCTGGAATTCACTATGTAGTCTTAGGGTGGCCTTGAACCCAAGGTGATCCTCCTACCTCTGCCTCCTGAGGCTGGGATTAAAGGTGTGTGCCACCACGCCCGGCCCAGACATGATTCTTGAAGACATTTACAAAGACCATGATGAAAGGAACCCAGGGTTTTGGAGGCACTTAGGGTCTAGCAGGTGCAGGAAACTACTGGTCCCTTTGGCCTAACAAGGCAGAGGAAAGAAGTACATTATCAGATTCTGGTGAGGAACTTCAGTTATGGAACAAGGATGCCCAATAGGACCTGTGCAAGGAGCAGTAACCACTGTTAAGACTGTGTGTGGTATGTCACAGCCTATATCATCTGATCGTGGAGAGAGAAACCGTCTTGTGTACTCACTCACACGGTCTTTCCATGTGGTATTTGGTTTCTTGTTGGCTGTGTATTGATTAGTCTTTGGCTGATCAGATACTATTCCCCAAAGTCTCAGAATGGATACTTTCTATTATTGAGGAAGAGATGTGGATACAGGAAGGAGATTGATTAGTGAGAGACCCTAGTTACTGGAATTTAGTTGCTATGCATAGGACAATCCAGTGACTACCAGGAAGGATCTATAGCTCTTTTTTCACTCCTCCAGATTCTGCTCTCCTAAGTGCTGGGGTTACAGGCATGTGTAGTCATGCCTTGCTTTTCATGTGGGTGCTGGGGATCAAACTCGGGCCCTCATGCTTGCACAGAAGCAAATGATCTTATCCACTGAGCCATTCTCGGCCTCCTGAGTTTATTTCAAATTTATTGATTTGTAAAGTTTCACAAAGTTTAACTATTCCTATGTGCATTGAAAGAAAATAGTTGCTTCGTATAGCTCAGTGGGAAAACATATGCTTAGAATGGATGAGGCCCGGATTCAATCCCCAGCACTAAATAAACAAATGAATATCTAAATAAAATGCAGTGAAATAGTGAAAATTAGTTCTGTAAACAAAGGATCTGGAGTAGATACAGAATAATAGAACAAGTTGTATTCTGAAGCAGGGTAACTGGAGAGCACCATTTAAAATATCAATTTGTTTAGAAAAGAGAAGTTAGAAAAGGAAAAATCAGAAATCCCCTTTACTGATGGGTTCTTTTAAATGATTAGGTTACTTCCCCTGTTACTAGCAGAAGTAAACTTCAAAGCTCAACTTCATTTCAATCCATTATTCTTCATAAGTATTTCTTCTCGGCACCGAATTCTTCAAGGTCCTCCTGTCAAGAAAACTTATAAATACAGGTCTTTCTTCTTCAGATTGCCTAACAATTAAGCTTGAATCAGAAAAGCCACATTCTCCCATAAACAAACAAGCAGTAAAGTGTTATCCATACGAAGTAATTTCCTCAGCTGCTCCCATAATTAGCTGAAAGCATCCTCATTCTGACTGTTTATCATGAGAATTAACCAAAGAAGTTCCAGTTACATTTCCTGAGTAGTTGTTATGGCTAAACACTCTGTGTGTGTGTGTGTGTGTGTGTGTGTGTGTGTGTGTGTGTGTGTGTGTGTGTGTGTGTTGCCCCTTTCCATTAATCCATCCATCAAGAGCTCAGTGTGTTACTCCAGGGGAAAAGAAAGAAAGGTCTAGCAAGGTCCATGGACACCTGTCCCTCCTTGGGGGCGTGGCTTAGACCCAGGTGTTGGACTCACTGGTCTGAGCACATTATAGAACCTAGTGGTTTGCAATCAGTACTTTCCCAGGGCAACATCCCAGCAGGATTCCCAATGGAGTCACATGACCCCCCAGCGCCCTGGTCATGGCAAACTGAAACTTCAAAGCATTTTCTAGTATTAAAATGCTGTGGGAAGACAAGACAGAGGGAGGCATGAATCTCCATCCACCAGCGTGACATTCCTGTGCCCTCCGGTGACCTGTTACCTAAAACAGAGGCCAGGCAGAAAAGAGAGCTGAGGTGGTGGCCTCTGTTTGCTTGCTTTTTGCTGGAAGTGAGTTTTCCTCATCTTTTCTGAAGCTACTATAACAAAATACCACAGACTGGGGAATCTGTTATGACTGATCTTTGAACAAGGTCTCACTATGCTACTCAGACTGTCCACAGACTCGCTGGGAGGCCCAAGCTGGCTTCAAATTCTTGATCCTGCTGTCTCTGCCTCTTAAGTGCTGGGACTACAAGTTTGCACCACCATGCCCAGACAAACTTGTCCTGTTACAGGGAATTCACTCTTAGAATAATGACATAGTCATGAGGGCAGGGCCCCCATGACCCAGACACCTCCCATCAGGCCCTAGCTCCTGAATCCTGCTCGAATGCTGCCCTGGGAAAGCCACTAAGTTACATAATGTGCTCAGACCTGTGAGTCCAACACCTGGGTCTAAGCCCCGCCCCCAAGGGGCTGCAGGTGTCAATGAACAGCTCCTTCCTTGACCTTTCTTTCCTTTCCCCTGAGACACACTACTATACTAAGTTTCTGACACATGAACCTCGGGATACACATTTAAACCATAGCAAGGGTTAGCTCCTCGGAGACCCTGAGCATGGTTGGGAACTATATCAGCAAACTCACCTCTAACCAGAATCCTTGATCAGCAGAGTTCTCATGTGAATACACCTCACATCTCAGAGGTGTGACTGTTCCCTGAGAAACTCATCGTTCAGACCCTATGAAGACAGGGCATTAAAACTGTTAGCCTATGATTAAGGCCAAGCTTCATACAAAGACATGTATGACTCTCTAACTGGTTTTACAGTGGTGGATCTTCGTTACATAGCTCTCATTTTCTCGTCGTCATCATCCTTTCCTTCTGCATTCTACAGAACACATCCATTTTTGGGTTCTTTTTCACTGATATTTGCTACAATCTTAATTCTCTCCCATCTCCTCAAATGTACAATGTAATCATCATTCTTTTTTCAATTTAAAAAACTTATTATTAACAATATATGCATCTGTATATATATATATATATATATATATCCATAATAAATTTAGATCATAATACCCCCTTTTTTGCTCCCCTTTCCCCACCTCCTTTTCCACTGAACCCATTGTACCAACTAATTCCTCTTCTGTGTTTATATCTTTTCTTTTTTTTGAAACTTATTTATTATTAATAATTAGACAGACAGTATGAACAAGTCTTATGTTGGTATCCCCATTCCCCTCCTCCCTGGCCCCAACCCACTGAGGGCCCTCCTCAGTAGGATTGCTGGAAAGGTCCATGGGTTGGGGCATGATGAATTGCACAAGCTGTAGCCTGTTTTGCTGTGTGTGTATTGTTGCTGAGGGGGGCAATGTCTCTGGATATTCTCCCCCACCATGGCTCTTACAATCTTTCCCACCACCTCTTGCACTCAGTTCCCTGAGTTATGGTGGGTGAGTTTTCAGTCTGCTTTATTGTTGAGCTCTTAAGAGTCTCTGGATTTCTGCTCTGGACTACTGGGCATCCTCGGTGTCTGTCTACATTATCCTTCCATAGGTTGTCTGACTTGCTGTGGAGGGAGTTCTTTTGCTCATCTTGCCACTTCCTTAAAGGTTTCATTAGGGCTCTAGATGGTGAGTTAGGGGTGTTTTGTCTCCTGCTTGAGTGTCCCCATCATCTCAGATCCTGTTAGTGGAATTAGATTGCCCACAGTTCTTATTGCTTTCTGAAAAATACAAAGAGAATCTCCAACAGAGAGTGAGATCAGTATTGGTTAAATGAGACCAAAATTGTCAATTTGGCAAGATTGTAATGGGTGTGATCTCCCTTGGAGATCAGGTTCTTAATCTCCATATGAAGTTGCCTTGGATCCCAGTAACAGTTAAGGGTTCCTTGCCACTGAGCGGATCTCTTAGCCAATTAGCCAGTCATTGATTACCCACCTAGGTTGAGCGCCACCATTGCATAGATGGGCACTTCTTGAGTAATCATCATTCTTTATCTGATGATTTTGTACATGCTCACCACCTACTGAAACCCCACAGATTGCCTATTAGAAGCAGAGGCAAGAGCATTACACTTCCAAAGATATAAAGGCTTAAAAAATACCATCCATGAATAATTTCTGGGAAAAATATAGAATTAGTATCACTATATGATTTTTTATTTATATTTTTTCATTTATTATTATTATTGCAATCATGAAGAGAGAGAGAGGGAAAAAAAAGAACGAGCATGGGATGTCAGGGCCTTTTGCTGTTGCAAACAAACTCCAGACACATTGCCACTTTGTGTATCCGGATTTACGTGGGTCCTGGGGGATTGAACCTGGGCAGTCAGGCTTGCAAGTAAGCACCTTAACCATGAAGCCATCTCTCCAGCCCCACTGTCTGATTTTTATACAAAAGTTAACATGAGGCAGAAAAGAAGTAAAATAGTGGGATAGGGCAATATTGATGAGCACCAAACTCTGTTAATCAGCAAGATAGAAGATAAAGGATGCCTTAACACATAGAGCAAAAAACTGAAAAAAAGGGTGAAGAGAGAAATGGACAGTAGAGAAAATCATAAAAATAAAAAAGCATCAAAATTGTAAATTGAATCACCTTCTCTAGGAAATAAAAACTTTTTGATGTGTCTGAAAATCAAGGTCAGTCCAAATGTATTCCATTTCTACCAATAAATTCAGGGTGAAAAGATACCAAACATGCCTAAATAAAGATATAATCAAACTAACCCAGGAATCAAGAGGGTGAGGCAAGAGGATTGTAAGTTTGAGTCCAGGCTAGAAGGAAAGAGAGAGAGAGAGAGAGAGAGAGAGAGAGAGAGAGAGAGAGAGAGAGAGAGAGAGAGAAAAGAAGGAAGGAGAGGAAGGAAGGAGGGGAAAGAGACAGAGGGGGAGAAAGAAGAGATAGAGTCAAAGATATCATACTCATACTAGCAAAACTAAAGCAAAGCCACAATATTAATATTATATAACTTTTAAAATAAATAAAAAGCATTAAATGGATCTAATGATACAATTCATATTGATTGAAAGTCTGCTTTAAAATGACCAAATTATATCCATGAGTGTATGTATTTTATTGGAACACAAAAGGAAATAAACACTGAGGTAGCGGGACATAGAGATGTATTTGCATTGCTTTGATCAAGCTACTGAAAACTTTTAACAAGATGTTGCCATTTATTGTAACCAATATATATGGTACAGAAAGTGCTTTAGATTCAAGATCATTCTGTCGAGGAGCTGCTGAAGAATACTGAAATCAGCTAAAAGGGTGGCCTAGACCAAGCCAAATCTCAGAGTTCTGAGAGAAACAGAGAACAGATGTCTTAAAGCCCTAAAGAATTATGTGATGTAATAAATACTTGTGCTGATCTAAAGCATATGCTGTATCCTGCAGGGTAATATCCCAACTGCACAGGGTTTCACCTCCCAGATCCCTTCACCAAGCCTCTCCCTGCTTCTAGGGAGGAGGCACACTGTAACGTCCATGAATCTCTTGGGCACATGCCCTCAAGTACTCTCCTTTCACTATTCCTTGTTTGGAAGAAATGTGAGGAATACCATGACAATGGATAGGGAAGTCTATACACAGAGAATGGTGTGTCAGGGTGTGGCATGGCTGTGTCAGGGATTCACACACGTTTCTTTGAGCAGAAATCACCACCTTCTTTGAACAATCAGGAGGCTGGCAGCCGTATTAGTTTAGGAAGGGGAAATCCATACTTCTATGCCCAGGCATAAACCTCAACATTGCCAATATGGTCACTTTGTGGGAAAGCCTATCAGAAAATCCATTTGAGCAAAAAAGTTTGTCTGACATCCACAGATTGGATCCTCTTATTCCCCCAACACGGGTGATCCTCCTCTGTGGTAGGTACATCTAATAAGGATGAAAATCTTTGCAGTCTGGCCATTTCCTAATGTCCAACCAGAAATCTCATGTCACCAATCGTGTCCCAGACCTACTGGCTAAATAATTTATTTCTCATCATATGGCATGCCCATATGTTACTAAGGCCTTTATGGTATTTTATTTTATTTTAAATCAAATTTGCATAGTGTCCTAAGATTAACAAACTAGCATGGTATCTATGGCATATCAAGATATCCAAGTTCCTCCAGGCTTCAAGGTCACGGGTAGAAAGAGGTACTGTGCACACTAAGTGAAGATGATGAAGGAGTCCTCTCCTCCTCATCAGCTGAATGTAAACTTCTTTCTGATTGCTAATTAGAATTGAACAAAAATATTTCCTTGGTTGATAATTTTATATTAATTGCCAGGTCACGTGAATTTGTTCCAGTAGAAATATGATATTTGGAATAATAATACAATCAGATACCACTGGTCATAGTTGCATAATGCCAGTAATAGCATTTCTTCAGCTGAAAGATGATTTTCTTTAAATAAGAAAAATGAGTCTGGGCTGTGTGTGGTACCAAGTACCAATCAAAGTCATGACAATAAGTAGAATTCATCTCAGTAGCTTAAATTAATGATTTTAATAAAATCATTGCTTGGGACCAGGGAGATGTCTCTGTGGTTAAAGGCACTTGATCTCCAAGCCTGCTGGCTGTAGTCCAGGTCCTCAGTGCCCAGGTAAAGCTGGACACAAAGTGGCACGAGCACCTGTAATCTCAACACGACTATGGCAACAGGAGATGGAGTCAGGAGAATCCCCAAACTTGTAGCTCAGCTGGTCTGACCTTCTCCCAGGAGCATACAACAGTGAGAGGCACTGCCTCTGACAAGGTCAAGGTCAAAGATGAGCAACAGTCCAAGGTTGTCTTATGACCTCCACACATGTGCCATGGCATGAGGGTGTGTGCATGCGCACGCGCGCGCGCGCGCGCACACACACACACACACACAGAGAGAGTTTTAAAAAGCATTTTTATAAATGTATAAGCAGGAGTTTGTGGTGCCTAGAGATTATCATTAATAGATACTATTATAAGCCTCCAAGTTTGAGAGAAAATAAGTTACTCAACCAGTGAGTCACTAGCCGGGAGCTGTATTTTGAATAAACTGCTATTTCTGAAGATGCAGCCCTAAAGCAGGAGGATAAGGAATAAATATTCTGACCTCTCTCTCCCCCACACTTCCCAATCCCCCCTCTCTCTCTCACACACACATACAAACCATATCTCTAATAGTTAAAACCTTGCAAAAGTTAAGCAACAGTAATACAGTGCGGTGGGGGGGGGGATCTATTTCCCTGGGTAAAATGCAATGTAGAGAAGGGTTGAAAATGCATCTAACAGTAAAGAGAAAAGAAAATAATCAGCATAGAAATGTATGAAAACGCTGGACGTGGTGGCGCACTCCTTTAATCCCAGCACTGGGGAGGCAGAGGTAGGAGGATCACCATGAGTTCAAGGCCACCCTGAGACTACATAGTGAATTCCAGGTCAGCCTGGACCAGAGTGAGACCCTACCTCGAAAAACCAAAAAAAAAAAAAAAGTATGAAAACAAAATCTTATATGGACCTGCTTTCAGATAAAAAGAACTATACTAGACCATTTACCTAAAATATGTAGCATTGATTGCACGAATATATTTCTATCAAATATTTTAATGATTTGTAATGGATGATTACAACTCAGCCCAAAGCTTTTTGAGGAGAAAGGGGAGAATTCTACCCTCTTTTACCTGTAGATATATGTGGTTTACAGAGCTGATAAGTCTGTAAACAGTAAGGCAAACAATAAAGACAAATGTATAGTGCAAGCATGGGAGAAAGTGAAGAAAAAAATATTCCTTCTCAATCTATACTGAAATAGCATTATATTGCTCTCGAATCCCAGGGCATTGAATACCTCAAACAAGTCTATCCACTTTACTAAAATTCAATTACAGTTTGCATTCTTAATTGATTAAAATCTTAATTGACCCTTATGATGAATACATGCTTAATCTCAACACAACTTCATACATCAACATATCATGTCAATTCAAGCTTAGGCCAATGCTGTCTTCTTAATTTTAGGTGAATCTTTTTGAAAAAAAAATTTTTTAAAACTAATGAAAAATACATATGTTGACAATTTGTCAAGAGTCAAAATCTATGGGGGTCAGGTGGTGAGAGTTTTGAATTAACAAAAGCAGAACAATCTATCCCATTCATAAAAACCATTCTCGGAACAACCAGAGCAATGTGCACATGGAATTGGGTATCTGCTAGAGGAACTTTTGTAAGTATTTCATTTTTTATCGTAGGCTGTTAGTCTCACATTCAGTTTGATGTCACAATTCAGAAACTTACAGAGGCTTCTAACTGTCTCAAACTCCATGAAGACCAGTGGCTACAAGTCTACATACTCACCATTACACCAGAAATATAGTGGGTATATTTTAAGAAGAACAAAATAGCAATGTTTTGGGGTTTGGGAGATGGCTCAGCATTTAAAGGCTCTTGGATGCAAATCCTGAAGGCCTGAGTTCAATTCCCCAGCACCTAACATAAATCCAGATGCAAAGAGAAGCCCGTGCACGTGGTGTCTATTTGCAGCAGCAAGAGACCCTAGTGAGTGTGAGCATGTGTACATACACATGTGCACACACACATACACAAAATTGTTAAAAAGTAACTTTTCGGTGAAGTTGAAATTCATAAACTCCCTTACCTAGAATCCCCATTCTCATATTTCTATACTAAGCTCTTAGCTTGAAGCCCGTATGGACTAGAATGCTCATCCATAAGCAAATGACATTATTTTACTGAATTCTACAAATCCACATTTACTTCAAATAAATTAATGTACAAATAGTCATCAAAACTCAGTTTGTATATATGCTAAGAAATATTTTATATTCTGTTTCTGTCCCAAGAAATGTTAAAATGACTTTTCTGGTATTGTTGTGTTTAGTTAGCAGGGAAATGCTTGTTTTCCCTCCCAACTGCTATCATAAAACACATTTCTTGTTGTCTAACGATTTGGCTTTACTGTTTACATCTAAGATGTTGCAATATTGAGTAGGGAAGTCATTATCATAGAGGGAAATATTTTGGACCATGAATGATTATTTACAAATAAAGCTAACTTATTCATCTGTGTTTTGTTTATGTTGCCAGTTATCAGAGCTGAATGAATCTTTTCATTTAGACATGCCCTAAGTTGCTTTCAGGCAAATTTTGAATACTAGAGGATTTTGTTTTTCACTAATCATCTCGAGCAAATATTTAACCTACTTTCCAAACTATTGCATTATGACTCTTGATCTTTTATGTTTCTGTAATCTCAGAGAATCAACATTGAAAATAAGAACATGGCTAATTTAATGAAACAAAACAATGGATATTATTTTGGCACTTGAGTGCCAGGCCATATGCTAGCCATTTGGGGTTCCAAAATAAAAACATTTTCTGGTATATTTGGAGATAAAAAGTAACCAAGCAATCTCCAAAGTGGGCTTGTATTGTTCAGAAAAGTTAAGGCAGCACTGGAGACATAGCTCAGTGGTAGAGTGCCCAGCTAGCATACACGAGGCCTCAGGTTCAATGCCCAGTGCCATCAAGAAGAAAGGAAAAGCAACAAAGTGAAGGCAATCGCTAAGAGCAGAAGGCAATGAAAAGGAGAAGAGCTGAATTAAAGCAGAAGATACAGGGCTGAGGAGATAGCTCAGCAGTTAAAGGAGCTTGCTTACAAATTCTGCCATCCAGGATTCAATTCCCCAGCCACCCATTTAAAACCAGGCCCAAAAAGTGGTGTTTATTAGCAGCAGCAAGAGAGCTTGGTGTGCACACATGTACATGTACCCATACACATGCAAAAATAAAAAGAATAAAGTATATGCTTGCAGAGTAAAGGAAACAGGAGCAGATCAAAGTTTAGGACTTGCCATTGAAATAAAGGCTACCATTAACTGGATACTATGTGAAGCTGGTGGACCAACTATTTCACATAATTTGACTTTTTAATCCTTAAAACAATCTTTTCGGATAAGTACTTTGATTCTCATTTTAGAGATTAGATAACTGAGTTCAAAAAGTTAAAATTATTTGCCCAAAATCATAGCCCAGTGAGCTGTGTCAGGATACACCCCACAACCCATCACAGGAATTGTCTATAAAGAAGGGCTATGTGCAGTAAGAGCCATGTTCATTGTCTGTGAATTCACATGGCCATGAATTTGCAGAATTACACCATTTTTTCCAGCAAGGCTAAACCACTTAAAAACAACAACGGAAACTAATTTAAATCTCCCTCCCCCACCAGGTTAATTGAGGAATGACCTTTAGTTGTGGCTACAAGAACAGCAAAAGGTTTGCACATGCTCACAAGTGCTGAATGTTGGGGATGAGGAAGAGACAGTGCTGAGGTGGAGATCTGATGTATTACCATAGCAGTCGCTTTCTCGGGGATCTGTCAAGATGCCTGACCAGAAGCAGCTTAAACAAGGAAAGGGTAAACCCTTTGTGATGGTTAAGTTTTGTTGTCAACTTGACCTTCAAGTAATCTTGGGTGGGTCTCTGAGGATGTTCATAGAAGGCAGCCTCTCAGGGGGCAGGATGTAAAGAAGCTCAAAGAAGCTGGAAGTAAACATCCTTTCCTGTGTGGGCCATGCAGGAAGGAAATTCCAGAGACTCAGGAAGCCATTAAGTCTGGGATAGAGTTGCAAGACCCCACCCTAAACCTATATAAAGGGGAAGAAATTCTCTCCTTGGCCTTCCTGCCTGTTTGCTATTGTGTGTGTGGTGTTGGTGATGGGTTTTTCTCTCTGCTTGGACCTGTGAAAGAGGACCACCCTCTTTCACTTTTATGGGACTTCCCTGGATCTGTAGCTTGAATAAATCATTTCCTCCCATAAACTGTGCCTGGTTTGGAGATTCATCCCAGCAGCATGTGGCTGACTGTGACACCCTTTATTTCAGCTGACAGTTCTGAGAGGAAGCTTCATCATGGCAGGAAAATCATGGTAGAGCTAATGGCAGTATATCACATCTTGTCACATCAGCTGGGAAGAAACAGTAAGTGTGAGTTCAATATCACTGGCAAGTGGGCTGGTCTAGAACATTCCAAGGCTGGCACCCAGTGACACACCTCCTCCAACAAGGCTCCACCTCCCAAAGGTTCCACCAGCTGGAGAGTGAGGCTGAGGTTTAATCACAAACACATGAGGCTACAGAGGGACATTTTGCATCAAGCTACCATAACTACAAAAATTAAGTGGGAGAAACTACAAGTTTCAATAAAGACAAAGATTAGGTGGAGCTTAAAAATAGCAAACATAATCAGACTTGGAATCCTGTATCATATCTTAAATGTGGAGCCCTAAGAATCAAGACGTTTGACACCCAAACTCCCATCCATCCCAAATGACTAAAGTGAGCAAGCTATGCTCACCCTAATCTCACTAGTGAGGATGGGTTTAGGATGAGGCCTATGGTCTAGCTTGGTTGTTATAAGGGAAAGTGCTGGGAAATAGTTTCATTACTATAGGAGAGAGGCACAGGAAAAGCCAGGCCTTCTATCTTTGCATTGTTATACTGTCAATATATTTGCAATGAAACAGCTATAGTCATCTTATTCCCAATTTAAAGATTAATCCAATGCGAGAAGATAGAGCCCAGGGAAATTACCAAAAAGCAGGGCTGTGATGCATATGCCTTAAGCTGCTTTATCTCTGAACTTCTTTATGTCTGTTATAAGTTTTCCTATCTTTAACTACAAATTAAACTGAAGGTTTCTGATAGCTGCTGTCAAAGTCACCCAACAGGATTCAAGGGTGGTTCAGATGGTGACAGCGTATATTTATGGTTGTGGAGAAACAGCTGGATGGAAAGCAGATGGTGAGAACAAACTAATCCAAAGAGAAGGCATCATATTGAAGGCCAAGCTGTGGACTGATGTAAGAACCGGTCCAAGAGCGGCAGTGGGCTAGGATTCTAAAAGGCATGGTACACCTGTAATAATAACATTATTTACTTGGGTACTGAGGAGATACCTCAGTTAGGAAAGTGCATAAGGACCTGAGTTAGATCCCCAGCACCCACATTTAAGCTAGGTATGATGGTGCATGCTTGGAACCCCAGCACTGGGGAGGTAAAAACAGGAGGTCCCCTGAGGCTTGCTAGTCAAATCTGTGAGCTCCAGATTCAGGGAGAGATCTGGTCTCAAAAATCAGGTTGACAATGATTGAGAAAGACACCTAACTTCGACCTCTGGTCTCCACACAGACATGTGCACATGTGCACATACACACACCTGCACACATGCAGAAATAAAATAATTTATTCATTTAAACTAAAGCTTCTTAAACTTTGGGTAACTTCCCCATATGGAGTCACATAAATAAATATGGAGGATATGAAAAAACTTGACAACAATGAAAGGTTTCCGATTCTTACTGTTTTTTAAATCATCCATATGTAAACGTTTAACCTTGGGTTTATACTTAGGTATAAAGTAATGGATATCGTCTCCTGGAGTTTCTTCAGAATGTGGTGTATTTTACTGTGCTCCTATGTAAGACGAAGAATTATCTATTAAAGTCACATTTTCAACATAAAAAAATAGATACAGTCTCTGCTGCCCTGATGAATCTTTTATTCCATCGAATAATCGCACAAATAAACATAAAATTAGATCTGTTGCAAAAGAGAGGTTTTCAGGTAGAGCTGGGAAAATACACATCCTGCAAATCCTTTTCCTTCATTCCAGACAACTGCTGTCTAATGGAGGAAGCGAAAATCACAAGATTCAGATGCTGGGCTGAGTCACGACTGGGTTTATTGTATAAACTGAGCACCAGCAATATGCTGCTCATGGAAACCGGGAAGTTTATAACAGAAACGGGATACCTGCTGCTCACCTTGCACCAGAAACCTCTGTCTGCACCTCCCATGATGTAGGACCCAGATGTAGCACTCCAGCTGTCTAGGACTCCAGAGTGGGAGGAAAGCGGACATTCGAAATTGCCTTTGTGGAGGATGTGTGAGTAGATTCCAATTTTATTGCTGAACCCTTGTGACCTCCTGTGTTACTTCCTCCAACAGTGCTTGGTGCTGGCAGATATGGAGGGAACATAAGTGAATTCATCTAACATCAGGGATTTTCAAGACCAAGGTGATGACCAAAACAGAGGTAAGGAGATTTTTGACTACAGGAAGGAGTGTTTTTAAAATCCTGAGCCTAAGACAAAGGAAATAAAGGGAAAAGATGCTCAAAGAGCTATTGGATTGCATGCTGTGAAGGGGTGGAAGAAAACTGGAAGGTGGACATAAATAATACTATATGATTTTATGAGTGAGTCAATTAGAAGTACCAATAATTATCGTGGGAAGAACATAGGAGACCTTGACTGACCGGTAGATCAAGGAGCAGAATTCGTGGCTTGGGATAAGTTGTGAATACCATCTTCACACATATGTAACATAGAAGGATGGTTGGAATTGAGTCGGAGAAGACTAGCCACGAAGGAAAATCTCAGGAAAAACATGATAGAGAAATGATTAGGAGAGATGTTATATTCTGGCCAACAATAATAATAAAGCTTAATGGATTCAAATACTGGAGAGGCTTTTTGCAGGATGACAGATGGAGGTGGCAATGAAGAGCTTCAGGAAGACACAACCCCACTTTCAGGTCCTGAAGCATCTAGGGGTCGTGGATGTAAATGGCCAGTTACGTCTGCATTCTCAGGAAGGAGGAGGATGGCATTTAGCACAAGGAACCAGAAGAGTGGTTGGACAGTAGGACCACAAGATGGGGACTATGTGCCTCTCACCCTATGATATCTAATTACAGAGAGAAAAGCAAGGAATTTGGAGGCCGAGGGAAGGTAGGGAGGCCAGATCCCAAGTAAGGAGCAATAAGCATAATGGCTTTTCATTTGTACTTTGGGAATGAGAAAAACGGAGGCTTTAGGTTTCTATGACCCTTTTTAAGAAAAAAATGATAGATAACTCATCTAGCAATTTCTAGTACAATGAAAAATTATACTAAATAAAGACAATACTATAGTTGTGCATTACACAGGAAGTAATATGTAAGAATCTACAGAAAATGGGGCAAAGATTTAATGCAGGTATATATGGTCACAATCTTATGCAATTAAATCAAAGATTGCCACGCCTGATGTCTTCAGTAATAGACACACCTAGTAGAATTGCTCATCATTAAGGTGCAAAATTTCTAATATTTTCAATTTGGGGGATTAAATGTCTTATATTCTGTTAGTTTACTTTTTCTTTTTTGAATTGAATATTGAAGAACCATCACGTCATTATGTGTAAACTATGTTTCAATAATAAATAAATGAATGGTGAGGAAATGAATCAATGAATGAGCAGATAAACCGGAAAGAACATGTAACAAGAAGAAATTCAAAATGAAGTATCAGGTCTCTACTCTGTGACGCTGTGGTATCTGTAAGGGAGAGCCATCGTGAGGTGAAGAGTCAACATTCTTAGTAGTCCTGATCATTCATTTCTCTGCATTTTCTTCCTTCCTTCCTTCTTCTTTCCTTCCTTACTTCTTCCTTCCTTTCTTCCTTCCTTTTATTCAGCTAATGTGATGAATGTTATATGTATTTGTTTCATTTCAATATTTTACTAACCTTGTGAGTAAAAGTGTCATTATTCTGCTTTACAAATGAGAGCATGGAGACTGGGACTACGGTTACAGAGCCAGAATCTAAAGTTTAACAGAGGTGTCTGGGTAGCCCAGTGGTAGAGTTATTGCCTAGAATACATGAGGCTCTTGGTTCAATTCCCAGGTTTGCAAAAAAAAAGTAAATTTTATCAGAGGTTCCCAATGACTCATAAACTATAATGTGCATGAAAATTTTTATTTTACCTACATGTTTTCAAATGAATCACACATATCTCAATGGTTAGAGGACTTATTCTTAGGCTCATTTCTTCATTTTAATGTTACTGGACAATTCCTGTGGGCAGCTAAATTCACTAGTGTCATGTCAACTGGATGTATCTGACAACATATTTTGCAAACTCAAAATAAAATATTTAAGAAGGAAAATAAGTTTCTGTTTAGAGCCATGATAGTGTTATACCTTAATAGCTTTAAAACCAGACAAAATATAAAAAACAATGTATTTTGGGTTTTGAATGGTAAGAAATGTAAAGTTTTGAGGACATAAGCAAAAGAAAAATGCATGAAACGAACTTCACATTTTCCCAGAGTATTTCCCTGGGGCAATTTCCAGATGGTTTTGAGAAAGTAAAGCCCAGCAGAGAACAGCAGTGAGTAGCTGAGCTGATGAGGCAGGTGGAGCCCTTCGGAGTTCCTGAGGTAGCTTAAACTTGTGCAGAATAGCTTTAAAGAAACAACTGTACAAAAGGGTCCAAAAGTCTACACGCATGTTCCATAGATTCTAGCTGTCAGCTGAGCTAGGCACATGCAAGGTGAGTTTACACAAATGTTCACAGGCTTCCAGGAAAGAGCAGCTACAGCAGAGCTGCCTAGAGATAAGAGAGATCACATAGGGTGGAGAGCGGGATTTCCAGTTTAGGCAGTGTTGAAAGGCCTGTTGTGAATCCTGGACACTGAAACTCCAGAAAGGTCACGTCTTACGAATAAGAAACAGAACCTTGAGTTAAGCCCACACTTATAATAAATAAAATAAAAGCATGGGGCAAAACTGTGTATATATTTGGAGACCTAGAGTTGAAAATTTCATGAAATTAGTAATAAACAGAAGTTATAGATCCAAGATCACCCGAGCAACAAAGATGAAAGATCAAGCCTTGGTAGGTGGTTGTGCAATTACTACAGAGGGAAATATTCAAGGAGCCGCAGAGGGAAAGATGTTAAATGCAAGAAGGAAGGGTAGAATGATGATTGACTTTCCATCATAGACGTGAGGTTAGAAGACAAGGGAATGCCATCTTTAAAATGCTGAAAGAGAATTTTACAATCCTACCTATGTTCCTTCCTTTACACATGCATACGTGTGCAGTGTGCATGTGTGTGTGCATGAGCATATGTGTGTGAGTGCACATGTGGGGGGTATACCTGTGTGCACAGAGGGCAGAAGTCATATCACGTGTCATTCTCAGTCACTCTTCCACCTCAATTTTTAAAAATTGTTTTATTTTTATTTATTCATTTTCAAGCAGAGAGATACAGAGAGAGAGAGAGAGAGAGAGAGAGAGAGAGAGCACCAGGGCCACCACCTTGTGGATCTGGCTTATGTGGGTTTTGGGGAGTTGAAACCGGGGCCTTAGGCACTGGAGGCAAGTGCCTTAACCACTATGCCATCTCTCCAGCCCACCACCTCAATTTTTAAGATAGAGTCTCTCAACTCAGAACTCACCTGTTTGGCTGACTAGCTAGCCAGGAAGTCTCGGGGATCCTTCCAGCTCCACCCACTGGGATTACAAGCACTCACCGCCATGCCCAGTTTTGGCATGGATGCTAAGGACCAAACACAGGTCTTCATGTTTGAAGAGTAAGCACTTTCCACACTGAGCCATCTCCCCAGCCATCCTACCTACATTTTTTAAGCCAATAAATACATCTTTGAAGAACAAGAATGATATAAAGATATTTTCAGAAAAAGAAATGCTTCTTTTAAAATAAGAAGTTTTGACTGTTTGACTTGCAGCATAAAATGTGTTAAAGGAAGTTCTTTAGGCTAAAAAAAGATACATGAAGAAAAATTGGATGACCATCCCCCCCAAAAATAAATAGTACTGAAAATGGTATTTGGGTAAGTGAAAAAGACCAACGTTGTTTTCTTTTCTTTCTTAATTTCTGTGGAAGGAAACTGATAATTTAAAGCAATAATAAGGGCATCGTATGCTGGGGTTTATAACGTGTACAAATAAAATGTATGGTGACAGTAAAAGAAAGGGTAAAGATAAATGGATACTTATCATGGATATTTTACAAAACAACTCCATTTAGAAGAGCAAAAAATGAAATATTTAGGAATAAATTTAATTTTTAAAAAGTTCAAGAGTTGACCACTGAAAACAACATTACATCATTGAAATAAGTCAATGACCTAAATAAAGGGAAAGACATCCTGTATTCATGGATTTTAAAATAGTATTCTTTTTAAATATATTTTACTTATTTATTGGCAAGCTGAAAGAGACAGACAGAGAGAAGGGAGAAAGAAAAAGAAAGAGAGAGAGAGAGAGAGAATGGGTGTGCCAGGGCCTCCAGCCACTGCAAACAAACTCCAGATACATGCACCTGTGCATCTGGTTCTACATGGTTCCTGAGGAATTAAACCAGGGTCCTTGGACTATGCAGGCAAGTGCCTTAACCCCTGGGCCAGCTCTCCAGCTCAAAGACAATATTCTTGATTGATGGGAAATCCTTTGTAAATTGATGTACAGAATCAATATAATCCCCATGGAAATCCAAGCTCCCTTTCTTCTTTTCCTTTTTCAATGCACCTTCTTTTTTTGCAGAAATTACCAAGATAAACCTAAAATTCATATAGAAATTCAAAGGATATAAAAAATCCAAAACAATCCTCATACCTTTCAATTTTAAAAATTATTACAAAAAGATCAAGCAAGTAAGCAAGGTAAGCATGGTAAGGTTGTGTATATCTGTAATCCCAGCATTTTGGAGGCTGAGGCAGGGAATCCTGAGTTCAGAGAGAAAGAGAGAGAGAGAGAGCCAGAGAGAGCGAGAGAGAGCGAGAGAGAATGGACATACCAGGGCCTCTAGCCACTGCAAATGAACTCCAGATGCATGTGCCACTTTACATGGGTACTGGGGAATCGAACCCAGGTCATTAGGCTTTGCTGGCAAGCACCTTAACCAATAAGCCTTCTTTCCAGCCCTGTCTTTTCAGTTTCTTGATAGTGTCCTTTGAAGCACATATGCTTTTAATTAGGAAGAAACCAAATTTATCTTTATGTCTTCTTTTGCTTGAACTTTTGGTGTCACATACAAGAAATTGTTGCCTCGTCAAAGCCATGAACATTTAGTTTTTTTGAATATTTAGGTTTTTGATCCATTTTGAGCTAATTTTAAATGTGCTGTATCAGCCCAGTTTCATTCTTTTGTTTGTTGAATATGTGGTTTTCTCAGTAATATTAGTTGAAGAGCCTATACTTCTGCATTAAGTTAAATTGTCTTGACACTCTTGCTAAAAAAAAAAAATCAATTGACCACAATATTATGGGTTTATTTCTAAACTCTCAGTTCTTTCTCATTGATTTTTATAGTTTGTTGTATATAAGTACTATAAACAGCCCCATTTCTTTGATAGGTTTTTTGAGACAGGTCCCAACAATGTTGTCTAGGCCAGCCTGAACTTCCCCTGGCAACTTATGCAGTGTCTTCCAGCACTGCACTAACTGCCATCTGGGGACTGGTTACCATTCTGGACCTCGCAGGGTCTCTCAATGCTGATAGATGGCTTTCTGTGGTTTCTTCAGCAACAGGATCTTACCTCAGGCCTGGGGTGGGTATTCAAGAGCTTTGACAGAATCCTGTCTTGTTATGTGTCTATTTAAATGAGATGTCTAGAAGAAGCAAGTCCATAGTGACTGAAAGTAGATTAATATTTGCTAGGGATTTAGGAGAATTGGAATGGGGAGTGAAAATTAGAAAGCTAGTGGTCAGGAAGTTTACTGATGAGATGTAATTACTAATTAGATAATGATGATGTTTATACCATTATCTCTGATTATATTAAAATGCTATCCAATTACATGTAAGAGAATGATTTAATGACATTTTAACTATATCTCAAACTTTTAAAGGATTCTATGGTTAGAACATAAAGGTTTTTTATTTGTGATGAAATTCAATTCAGCCTTTGCTGCATTGGTGTGTAATTTCATATAAACTCAGTAAAACTGTTGGGTGTTTTTGGTTGTTGTTTTTTGTTTTTGGAGGTGGGGGGTCTCACTCACTCTAGCCCAGGCTGGCCTCAAACTCATGTCGATTCTCCTACCTCTGCCTCCTGAATGCTGGAATTAAAGGTGTGTGCCATCATGCCCAGCTCAATAAAACTTTTAATAAGACATTTTTCACTTGACAAGATGATTCTAAATTTTATTTAAAAAAAATAGTCATCAGAGGGAAATCTCTAGAAAGTATAATAGAAGTTACAGTGTTGAGGTTACAGAATTGATTCTCCTAGATATTAAGTTATGTGTGTAATTGAAATGCTTCTGTGTTTAAAAGCTTATGTAAATAAGGCGATTATAATTTTTATTAAGTTAGAAGTATCACTTTTAAAATAAAAATAATGTACATATTAAAAAGCAAATTAAAAACTAAATGTTCCAACCACGTGTCTCCCGTGTTAATGCATTCTTCAGAAGTGAAAGTTCCCTCTTAGATTGTCCCTCATACCCATGACCTCCAGACCCCCTTTGTGAGCTTGTTGCTTCTCTCCAGTGAGTTCAGTTATGATTGCCTCCTTATAATTCTTCACCTGAGCAGATGTGAGGTTTATTAATTGGAATAAAACATAGGTCTACTTTCTTGACTATTCTAGCTTCTTTATTTGCAGTACTGTATCCTAAGAGTATAGTGATCAGCTCATTCACCCTGTTTTGTTGTTGTTATTTGTCTGTTTTTCTATCTCTTTGTGGCAGTCTCATGTAGCCCAGGTTGGTTTTGAACTAACTATGCAGTGGAGGATGGCCTTGAACTTCTGATCTTTCTACCTCCACCTCCCAAGTGCAGGGATTACAGGCATGTGATGTCATGTCCCCCCCCTTTAATTCACAATATTAACACTGAGCCAAAGCACAGACTAAGGCCCTGTGGTTTTCATAACCTTCAGTGCTACCAAGTCGAAGCTGCTATCTTTGCCGTCTTGGGCCTTGTACAGGTGATATTTGGAGCAAAGTACATGGCCTTACATTTGATTCTGTCCAATTCCACATAGTTCTAGTCATCTCGCTTCATTGCACTGACTCGATTATCCAAGGCATTCATTAAGTTGGCTGGCTCTGTGTTATCTGAAAATCTATCAGGAGCACTCCCTCAATCCTCGTCCAAGTTACTGATGAAAATGATTATTGAGACATCACAGGGGGCACAGAGTGCAGTATAATATGGAAATCACCTCATGAATTAATTCATTGTGTTCCTGGCATCTAACCAGGAGGGGCTCAGACCTTGGTGCATTTACAAGTCTCCCAGGTAGCCTGTAAATTCTCAAAACTCACCTTTAGAGATTTGGATTCAACACTGGCAGTTAGTTTCAGATTCACACAGGACTGTATTTCTCTCTTGGTTACAAGCATGTTGAAGAAGTCCTATCACACACCTTGCTGAAGACAAGGCAATGGAATGGTGAGTTTACTTCCACTACAAGGGAAAGACTGATTCATGTGGCTCAAAACTTGGGCTGTCTTTTCATGAACAATGCTACGCTATCTACGTGTTCATAAACAACATTTTAAAACATAGGCCTTAAATAAATAGGCCTAACTTCATGAATTTTTTTCAATTAACAAATATTTGAACAGGGCTGGTACATATCAAATTTGTGAGTCTTTACTGCTACTAGAGGGAAGTGTTTTTTTCTTGCCTTCTTATTCACATTGGGTGCTGGGCCTCAACAATTTGACCAGAACAGAATTTGTGCTGGTGTTATTTTTCTTTTCCTGTTTTATTATCATCTAGAGTGAAGCCAAAACTGTTTTCATATTTTTCTTTTTTTTTTATTTTAAATAATTTATTGTCCATAATGAGTTACAACATTTAGTGGGCAAACAATGAGTTGTTATCCCCAATTCCCCGCTGCCCTCCCTTCCCCCCTCCACTGGATAACCTCCTCCATGGGTCGTCAGGATCAGTCCTTGTGACAGGGGACCATGGATAGCCTAGTATTCAGCCAGGTTCTCCTGGCCATGCCTCTGGATAATCTCATCCACCACGGCTCTTACAATCTTTCCGCCCCCTCTTCCGCATAGTTCCCTGAGTCGTGGTGGATGAGTATTAAGGCTGCTTTAAGGTTGTGATCTTAGGGGTCTTCGTGTCGAAATCGT